>JAKUAJ010000014.1:121085-164264 GCA_030562865.1 Kodamaea lidongshanica (nom. inval.) | reverse complement strand
GAGTAGTGAATTCTGGAACCTCAGAAACCACCAACCATAGAAATGATATGAATTTGCCAAAGGGTATTTCTTAGCACATTTTGTTAATCACTATCTGGTCTTGCTCTCCACTTGATGTTGATTACATAACCGATTACCCAATTGAGATATACCCACCAGTTATTTGACAATCATATTGGATATAATGCATTGAGTATTCTTGTAAATTTTAGTGCTGTAAGGAGTATTCAATGTTAGTGCTGTAAAGAGTTTTATGTTAGTGCTGTAGAGTATTCAATGGTGATCTGCAGGATATCACGTTTTGCTGCTTTCGCTAATGCTGCTTCGATGCAGATTTCTTTGTCAAGTTGATGTAATGGAAACACTCGCTTCACAATCGAATTCTCGGTTAAGGTTTCTTTGCAGGAGATTCGCTAAGATGATAGCAGTTGATGGATACACTGTAGGTTGATCTTTGCCATGGGTTAAACTGTAGGCTCCTCACCAATTTTGTACAATTTCAGATATCCCTGCACACAAAATCAATTGCGAAAAGCGCGTTGACTTTCTTGGCAACGGCATCTGGGGTATGTAAATGGGACGAGAACACGAGAACACGAGAACACGAGCAAACGAGTACACGAGCAAACGAGCGAAGCGAGTTTGTGAGTGTGTGAGTTTGCGAGTGTGAGTGTGTGTGAGTGTGAGTGTGTAGTCGTGTCCGTGATTGCGTGTCTACGAGTGTGTGTGTTTATTCTTATCACTTTTCATATAATTTGTTCATTTTTTATATAATTACTAAACAGCACATCCACTTACCGTACCTACTTTGCAGCCATTTTAACTCGCTCCTCCAAATACTTTGCAATACCTGCACATACGATCATTTAAAAGTCCAACTTATATCATTTCCCATCGCCACTACTATATATCGCTCGTTAATGCATTCCCCTGGTTCATGCAGCAGGTGAATCTGGTCAACCTCATCCAACACCAGGACTTTCAAAACATACACTTTTCTTATATAAAAAGAAACTAGCTACTCAAAAGCCCCTGTAAAAATTACACCATGCTACAAAGTGGTGAATTCCATAATGTGGTGCCATAAAAATTGCACCAAGCTAGTGGTGTATTCCATAATGTACGTGCCATAAAAATCTACAAAGATGTGTAGTTGATGATGCCATAAAAATTACACCAAGCTATAGTGCACAACCATAGGTGCAAATCACCATACACAGAAACCAGCCACCTTTATTGTGTCCTTAAGAGCTGGATCAATCACAAAATCACACGTTTATTTGACAACCATAGTGAGTTGATTAAAGAGATATTTGTTAAACTGTTTCGATTTACGTTTCAAATAGCTTGTATGTATTATTTATTGATTCAATGAGTTTATTGGTAATCCTATTTAATCGTATTCATGTTCATTCTTATTTCAAATTCCTATTAATTTTACTCCTCTTGATATCCTTTCTTGATATCCTTTCTTGATATCTCCTCTTGAAACCTCCCAATTATACGCCCCCCCCTTATATCTCCTCTTGATACTCCCCCTCACATCTCATACAACCTCACCACCTCTCACTGATGCTTGCAAAAATCTCTCATTCGCAGAGTCAGCAAAATTAACTTTTCACCACACGCGAAATAAACAACGTATCCAGATCATTGAATATGATCAACAAACGCAACAGCTATCTTGGGAACTCCTCGTACGAGTCCGCCGTGCAAGATCTCGAGCAGGAGAAGAAGATGGTTGCCGCGTTGAAGCGGTTATCCATTGGGAATATGATGAATTATGATCCTGACTTGCCTATGGAGGATATTGAATATCATTTTAATGAGGAGGCTCCTCCTCTGCCTACAGAAGGAGGCTCTTACGATGCATACACCAACAGAGAACGAAGAAGAAGCAGTATGCTACTGCGCTCCTCCTCCTTGAAAAGAAGCACTACAACAACCGACGATTCTTACCAAGAAGATGATCTTTTTTTTGACGCTCATGACACTGGTGATCAAATCTTAAATGAACCTCAAAACTCATTACTATGGGTCCCGGCAAACGTCCATCCAGAAGTGGATCCGGACAAATTCAAGCTTCACTTGAAACTGACCGTTGACGACATGATCACAAACAATCGTGACTCTCAAAGTCTGACCCTGACCATTTCTCATGACGATACCTTGTCCCCTAAAAAATCAAGAATTCTGAACCCTTCGCTTAAAGAGTTGTCTACAGAGTTGGAAAAGCTCCTGAAAATGTCCGGAATGGATGCAACGGATGCCGTAACCTTGGCTAGAAGTTTACTGGGTACTTCTATGGGGTATAAGGAGTCCGACAAAATGTCTTTACTGCGAGATGATAAAATTAATGAAATAAATTTGGCATCAAATCAATCATTAGGTAATAAACCAACTTCAACCAAATCAATAAAATCAACCAAGTCAACCAAGTCAATAAAGTCAACTAAATCAATAAAATCAACTCATTCAGATATATCCCAGGATTCCGGGGTTTCGGGAATTAACCCCAACATCTCATCCTCCTCCATAGACATTGCATCCCCCCCATCTAGCATTCCAATCCACGACGACATTGTGGAAGCGGGCGACGGCTTTGGCGAAGCCTTTGCCGGGGACGGCTTCGACCCAGAACCCATGCATCACGAGTCCTCCACTCTCCACCTCCAACAAAAACTCCAAATGCAATTCCAACGTACTCAACTTATGCGTGAACGTGAACGTGAGCAACAGGAACTTGAATTGGAGAATTCTCAACAACGTTTGGAATCCTCCTTTAGTGCAACTCCTCTGGATACCACCAAAGATCTGTCATTATTGGATAGTCTTAGTACTGGGAATTCCGATTTAGGTTTGGAATTGGGCTCCAGGTCCGGCGGCGGCCGTGACTCTTCTGAGACTGCACAAGACTTTGCATTGAAAAGAAGTAGAAGACCGGACTATAGAAAACAAACGTTAGGATCAAATCTTCAAAGTCAAAAACATGGCAAATTGGCCGAATTACGTAACAACTTGAATGCCAGCTTCGATATGGTTAATGAAAAAGCTAAAGAGTCAAAAAGATCAAACAGCAAAAGAAACGTGAGAGACTCGCAATTGTTATTTAGATACAGAAATCCCAACGAACCAAAGCAAAACGAAGAATCTTCCTTTAAAGATGATCATCTTAGTTCAGACTCTCCTTATGCTGCAGCATCCAAGAATTACAGACAAGAGAAGTCTTGGGAACAAAAGTCACGTGAACAGAGTGCACGTGAGAGGAGTATTTCAGCAATGGAGCCATTAAATTCGGAACTTGATCAATTAAAGCTTGATTTGAATGAGCAAAGAAAATACAGAAATGAACAAAGACAACATAAAACTGATCAAAGATATGACCAAAGATATGATCAAAGATATCAAAGATATGATCAAAATCACCATAGACACGATGAATCAACACAACATGACAGATACCAACAAATAGAAAGACAACGCGTCAACCAATACGAACAGGAGCGTCAAGACAAAAGAGCTGAAAAACATCACCGTCTCGAACAACAACGTCTTGAACAACAAAAACTTCTCGAACAACATCATGAACAACAGCTTCTCGAAAAGCAAGTTTCGGAAAGAAAAGACAAACGCAAGCACCGCACTCGCAAGGGCACTAACCAATCGTACATGCCAAGCTTGAAGAATAAATCACAGCAGTTGAATCAAAACCTAGACTTGTTGCGATCCGAAATCAATGAGTTTAAAGAGAGTTTGAATAATGACACCTCTGATGCCAAGAAGGCCGAGGCTAGCGCTGGGCCTGAGAACGGGGTGAGTTTCGAAATAACCGAATTCTCATACGATGACTCTTTAGGCATCACCACTGAATCATTGAGTAATCTCTTGCAGGAGGTTGATTCTGATAGATCGAAACATGATAATGATTCCAACAAATTGAATGATTCAGACAGATCTAAACATGATAAAGTTGATGATTCTCGTCATAGGAACGCATTTAATGACACGAATCATCGATTCTTGGAAAATCAAAATACACTGGCAGAGAAGTTATCCCCGGAAGACCCTCATTATAGAACGGCCGAAAATAGTCAAAGCTCCATACAGAACCCACCAAAAGAATACAGACACCAGAAAATCCCAAAGACAATCGACCACTCCTCGGGAGACCCCAGAGAGCACGTGGTGCCATTCACACACGACACGTCGCCGTACCCACTGCCCACTGTTGGGTACGAGGTGAGCAAAGACATAAGCGGGGTCAAAGACGAGTTTGTGGATGTTGACGAAGCAGACTTGTCCGACAACAAAAACGGACGAATCTCACACGACTCGCACGCCACGCGAGTGTCCACGGAGAACAAAAACTCATTTGAATCGAGTCCGGAAACCAGTCCTGTGAAGGTGAAGAAGAAAAAGAGCTTTGGTATTTTGATAGATGACAAGAAAAAGTTGAAGAAGAAAAAGAGCTGGCCATGGATGAAAGAACGTCTGGTTAGCATGCTGAGCATGGACTCTTCCGGCTTGGCCCCAGTTCCAGAGCTGCCTCTGAGACTGGTTTCGGTCCCCGAGATCCATCACTCGGATGAAGTTGCACTGCAAGGATCCATATCACCAACCAGTAACGAGAAATTTAGCGAGAAGCAGCAGCAGCAGCAACAGCAACAGCAACAACAACAACAACAGCAGCAACAGGTGATGGAAAAGCAAAGCAATGAGAAAACATCTCGAAAAGTAAGTGATGGCAAAGAGAACATGATCTCCAAGTTTTTCAAAAAGAAAAAACCTCAAACATCATCACCAGCCAAACCGGAAGAATTTGGTGTGACTGTGGACTATGAAAGTGATTCGGAGATGAAGAAACCCAAGAAACGAGGTCTCTTCAAAAAGAAATCTAAAGCGAGATTACTTGATAATGATGCACCTTTAAGTCCAGCAGCTGATAAATTGAGCTTTAACGAACAACAGCAAAGCCCCATGTCATACGACCTGGGAGTGTCGCACGAGGAGGACCACAAGGTGAACGAACCAACGTTCATCAACCCCTACACTCAACAGGAAGAAACGGTACCAGATATACCCACAGAACCAGAAACGGAAGTTGAAACTGACGTGGAATTATCATCACCTTTAGAAGAAACCTTTGAAAAGAAACCTAAAGAGAAAAAGAAGAAAAAGAAACACCACAAGAAAATAGTGGAAGAGGACAGGGAAGAAAGTACTTTGGACAAACCTCAAACTACACAGGACGTTCAAGAGAAATTGAAAAAAGTCATCAGACGTACCCTGCGTGCCAACCAACCCATCGAGTTCACCGACTCGGCTTTTGGATTCCCCTTGCCACCACCGTCCCAGTCCACGTTGGTAATGTTGGATTATAGATTCCCCGTGCACGTGGAGAGAGCAATCTACCGGTTGTCGCATTTGAAGTTGGCCAACCCCAAGAGGTCTTTAAGAGAGCAGGTTTTGCTACTGAACTTTATGTACGCATACTTGAACTTGGTTGACCACACCTTGCACTTGGAACAACAAATGAATGTCTCAATACAGGAAACCCAAACTGAAGATGAGCATGAGGATGAGGAGGAGCAGGATAATGAGAACAAGGATTTGTTTGAGGAGAGATATGATGGCGACGTGGACATTGACGAGGTGGATTTACATAACAACGAATCAATTCCAATCGATTTGGATATTGATGAGTTTTCGGGAGGAATAAAAGTTTGAGTTCGGGAGAAATATAAGGATGAGTCTTCTAAGGATAAGTCTTCTGGAGAATAGTTTGAGCCTTAGCATCGGAGAGAGCATTAGTGCGTATTGTGAGACACATGATAGCAGAGACATGACTGGATAGCAGAATGAGTATTTTTTGGCATTCGCATGTAATGACATTACTCTTAAGCTGCATGCAGTGCTGCTGAGCGGCTGCTCGCTATGCCGCTAGATCAAGTATATAAAAGGGCCTTTTGCCAATAGACATTAGCTAGAAATTCTAGAAGCATGTAAAAACAACACTTGGTTCATGTGTTGCCTCAAGTACAACACTTGGTTCATGTGTTGCCACAAGTACAACACTTGGTTCATGTGTTGCCACAAGTACAACACTTGGTTCATGTGTTGCCACAAGTACAAAACTTGGTTCATGTGTTGCCTCAAGTACAACACTTGGCTCATGTGTTGCCACAAGCATAAACCTCGGTAATAGAGAAAGTATGTTTGATACTGATTTCAAGGGTTCACCAACTCCGTCGCTATTATATCACCGGAGCTATTGATTTGACGATTTATGACGAATCTGTAGCATTTCTTATGAAACGACGAGTTCGTTCGTTCGTTCGTTCGTTCGTCCGTCCGCTCTTTCGTTCGTTCGTTCGTGGGTAGCGAATTCTTCAAGCCCTCTCTTACTCAAGCATGGAAAACATTGTATTTTTGTATCTAATATAAAGTATTTTCGCTGAAACCAGTACAGCCAATATGTAATTTCACCAGTACAGTTAACTGCAGTACATCCATTGCAATTCACCAAACAGACAGATATCAATTGAAATCACCAGCAAATCCCATCATTTTTACCACCACTTGGATGGAACCCAAATATCCACCACAACATCATTCTCCACAACAAAAAACCATGGATGACAAGCCGCAGTAATACAAGCATGCTGAGGAGTGATTCGAACCTGTTGTCCATACTTCAAAAAGTCCGGATTTTTGCCCGGCTTCTTAACCAAAATGCCGTGTTCTTGAGAAATGCGACCAACTATCCAATCCGTTCCCTGGACCACCCCGAACCCTTCGATATCGCTCTGCTCTCTGGATAAGGCGAGAACCCCGGCGTTGATCAATTGCTCACCACGCTCAGCGTAAAGTGAAATCACTTCTGCAATGACCGACATGGAAATATCATCTTCGGAGATTGCACCTGTAGAGGATTGTTGCAAGTCACAGCACGCGTAATTGCCAGCATGTAACTCGAGTTGGCCCATTAACTTGAAATCCTGGATTTCTTCAAAGGCCAATATCTGGGATGCGTGTGCCGTAGGCGTGGCACCCACTGAAAGAGTCAATTGTAACAGGCCATCTATGGAGAGTGCGTATGTGGCAGCCTGGTTGGCGTGATGGATCTCGTTCATGAGAATGTCTCTGGCTTGGCTAACCAACTTGGTATGGTATGAATGGCCTCCATGACAATAAAATCCGTAGAGATGGATGTTTTGTTGTTTTAGTAAATTTCGTACCAAGTTTTTGAATTCCATAGAATCAACAGTCAATCCGGCCCGTCCATACCCCATGTCCACCTTTATGAATACAGACCATTTGGTCCCGTGCACGCTTGAATAGGCCGTCAACGCCTCCAATTGGGCCTCATTATCAACCATGACACGCAATTGCACTCTCTCCGCTAGTTTGGCAAGATCCGGAATGGTGGACGCTATCAATGGTAAACCCAAAACCACGTCCCGAACAGCCCCCGTGTCAAATAAAGGCTGAATACCCCAGGCCTCACTGAGGGTAGACACGATCACACGGTGGCTCGCGCTGCGTTTGCTTTCTGATCCCAACTGGATCAAAGTCCCCTCAATGGTCTTGTGCGTCTTGATGTGAGGTCTGAATTGGACACCAAGCCGGTTGGCGGTCTCCAACATGCGATTGCAGTTGCTCACAAACTTTTCCTTGTCGATAAGAACACTTGGGGTTGGAAGCTCAGCCACCTTTTGCCCGAGAAACCTCTTTAACAAGGCTTGCTTGTCTTGTTTGCTATGGAGATCTGATGTCATATTGCGAGATAATCTTTTTGAACGTGTTGCAAGGGGCTGTCTTGTAGTTTGGCGCCGTACAGATATTGATGTTAATTGTATGAAAATAGTACAAATATATCCTCATACAAATATATGCTCATACAAATATCATGTCAATTTTAATATATAAATATCTAAATGTGAAAATAAATCACATGTGCTATGTTAGCCTAGTATTATCAATTCTTATCAATATTCATTAATTGGGCCTCAACCTCAACATCCACTAATTGAACCTCAACATCCACTAATTGAACATCCACTAATTGAACATCCACTAATTGAACATCCACTAATTGAACATCCACTAATTAAACCTCAACATATCACCCTAAATTTTATCATCAACATCCATCTCCTCTATTTTAGGTCCATCTTCTGCCTTATGCTCCTCAGCCATTTTGCCCATAAATAAATTGTTGAAAACAAAGCTCCCTTGGGATCCTGGGGTTCCAAAAGAAGGGGTGCTGGTTTTGGTTGAGCCTCCAGTTTCAATGGACAGTAATAACATTGGAGTCCCCACATTCAGACTCGAGCCCGGACTGCCGGCTCCATTGGTTGAGGATTGGTCATACGGTATGTTTGTTAGCAAGTTTGTGGCAGAGTGTTCACTGCTATTTATGGAACCCAATTTGAGGTTTCTTGTGAAATCGGATTGTCTATTATTATTATTTTGTTTGGACAATTCCTTCAATTGGTTAATGTTGTGGATACATTTGCTGATTGTTTGCATCAATAATTTAGGTTTCAAAGGTTTAGAAACGTAGTCATCCATACCTTTTGCGAGTGATTTTTCTCTGTCACCCAACATGGCGTGGGCAGTTAATGCGATGATTGGAGATCTGAAACTGAGAGAATCGATTGGATTAGATTTCTTTTCCCATTGCCTAATTTTTTCTGTAGCTTCAAACCCACCCATGACTGGCATTTGAACATCCATCAAAACAACATCGTAACGTCTCTTTTTGATAGCTTCAAAAGCTTCCAATCCATTCTCAACAACTTCAACTTGATGTCCTTGCTTCTCCAAAATACGTACAGCCAATTTTTGATTAACCAAGTTATCTTCAGCAAGTAAGATTTTATAACTGATACTTTCGTCCGAGTTTTGAGAAATTGCACGCGATTCCAAAGCTGGGATAATTGCCGATGCTAAATCGGTGATTGTGCATGGGGTATTTCCGTATGATGAAATACCTAAATCAATACACACTCTCATGTTCAATTCGGGAATGGAATGATGCAACAATACCAATGGGATGTATTTGACTTCAGGTAATAATCTTAATTTCTTGGCAGTTTCTATACTATCAATCATGATGATGTCGTATTTCACGGGTTCAGCCAAATTTGCTTCACCAATGGTACCCACGATGATTGGTATCAAGCCCAATTCGATGATGCCTTCTTTGATTTGTTTAAGTTCTTGTTCTGTGTGGGATGTTGATACGAACAAAATGTAATGATTCAGGAATGGTAGCAATTGGTCGGTTTGTCTTGTGTAGCGAACGTTACTTGGTGACACACTGACAGTGAAGTAAAAGTTGGAACCTGCACCGTAATCCGAGGTTACCCAGATTTCACCACCCATCAAATGGATCAATTGTTTGGAGATGGATAAACCTAATCCGGTACCTCCGAATTTTCTTGTTGTAGAACCATCCGCTTGACAGAAAGTATCAAAAATCAATCCCAATTTATCCTTCTCAATACCAATACCGGTATCACTAACACATACTTCCAATAGTAATTTACCAGTATCCTCAGTGATTTTATTGGATTTCTTCACACTAACACTAACTTTACCAATCTTTGTGAATTTAATGGCATTACCAGCCAAATTCAAAATAACTTGTCTTAATCTAAAAGAATCACCAATCAAATTATCCGGGAATGATGAATCACATTGATAAGTTAAATCTAAATTCTTTTCAATGGCTTTAACAGCTAACGTTTTAAGAGCACCAAAAACAGTTCCACGTAAAGAAAAATCAATTTGTTCAACAGTCATACGATTAGCTTCAATCTTGGAAATATCCAATATATCATCAATAATTGTTAAAAGTGAATTGGCAAGATTATGAACAATACTAAGCATCTCTCTTTGATATTGAGTAAGTTCAGTATCTAAAGAAAGTTGAGTCATACCAATAATCCCATTTAAAGGAGTTCTAATTTCATGAGACATATTTGCTAAAAATTCAGATTTTGCACTATTAGCTAATTCAGCAGCTTCTCTTGCAGCTGTATTTCTTTGAATAGATTCTCTTAAATTAAGAACCATTTGATTAATTTTTGTTTTTAAAGCATCCATTTCACCAGATGCTTCAACAGTAATAAATCTTGTAAAATCACCATCAGTTGCAGCAGCTGTAATTTGAGCAAAAGCTCTAACTTGAGATGTTAAATTCAGTGCCATAGTATTAACATTTGAAGTAATTTCTTTCCATAATCCATCAACATCACTAACTTGTGCTTGAATACCTAATTTACCATTAATACCAACATCTCTTGCAACTTTAGACACTTCCAGAGCGAATAATTGTAACAGATCAACCATTTTATTTATTGTATTTTTTAATTGTAAAATTTCTCCTTGAGCATGAACATCAATTTTTTGTGATAAATTTCCATGTGCAACTGCTGTTGTAACTGTTGCAATAGATCTAACTTGATTAGTTAAATTAGTTGCCATTAAGTTAACATTTTCTGTAACTGCTTTCCAAGCTCCTTCAACATCTTGAACATTTGCTTGACCTCCTAATATACCTAATGTACCAACTTCTCTTGATAATGTTGTAACTTCTAAAGCAAAATTTTGTAATCGATCAACCATTTGATTAATAGTTAATTTTAAATTTAATATTTCTCCTTTACAATCAGCTGTTACTTTTTTAGATAAATCTCCTTTGGCAACTGCTGTGGTAACATTGGCAATATTTCTAACTTGAGTTGTTAAGTTAAGTGCCATTGCATTTACATTATCAGTTAATTCTTTCCAAATCCCTTCAACATTTTCAATAAATGCTTGTCCTCCCAATATACCAAGAACTCCCACATCACGTGCTACCTTAGATACTTCGAAAGCAAATGTACGTAATTGATCCACCATAGTATTAATTGTCATTTGTAATTGTAAGATTTCTCCTTGAGCATGAACATTAATTTTTCTTGATAAGTCACCTCGAGCAACTGCTCTTGTAACATCCGCAATTTCTCTAACTTGATTGGTTAAGTTAAGAGCCATGATATTAACGTTATCTGTTAAAGATCTCCAAATACCTACAGATCCTTCATTTTTAGCTTGACCTCCTAATTCACCATTAGCCACTTCGGTAGCTACTTTAGTAACTTCATTGGCAAATGCTTGTAATTGATCCATCATTGTATTGATGGTGATTTTAACTTTCAATATTTCCGGGTCCAGTTCAACTGTATGAATCTCAACTTTTTTGGACAAGTCTCCCATAGCTACGGAAATCACAACTGTTCCAATCTCACTAAGCGCTTGCTTGAAAGCGATATTAGCTGTTTTGCACGTATTCAACTCATTGTTTAAGTCTTTAATGAGATTATCTTGATTATTGATATGTTTTCTCAAGTCATTTCGTATTGATTGATAATTCTGAGCGAATAACTCGGGATCTTCAAGTAATTCCAATATTCTTGCTGAAGACATTAGGGGAACGTGAACTACTTCTTAATGTTACCAAATGATATAATCCAAAGCCAACAACGTTCAATTGCCACAAGTTTGATAGTTTGCAAAAAAATCTTTGGTTTTTTTTTAAGGGGAGAGTGTTGTGTGATCCGTTGATGTTTTTTTTTTCCTTTCCCTGAGCAGTGTTACGTCACAAGGCATTTAACACAGCCAGCAGGACAAAGGCTATCAGAGAAATACATAACAAAGACAATGTTGACAATCGGGAGTGTGGGTTTGTGTGAGTAACGTTCTTTTTGAGTTCATTTATATAGAGCGTATTACTACTCAGCATATTACTACTGAGCATATTACTACTGAGCATATTACTACTGAGCATATTAGTGTTAATATGTATTCACTTTGTATTGCCTTGTAGGGGTTATTTGTTTAAAAGGTATGTGACGACTTGAGAATTTCAATCATGGATGAAGATGAATGAAAGTGCACTTTGATGACATCATTGCCGATTGGCTCGGCGAATGTAGTTTTGGATTATGGGATGTAATTGGGAGTTTAGGGAATGAATTGAAAGTGTAAAGGGAGATGGATGTGTACTGGGAGATGGAAGTGTACTGGGAGATGAAAGTGTACGGGAAGGACCTACTTGCTATGTGTACTCGCCATCTTCTTGGAATGTCAATTGGGAATGTCGATAAGAAATAGTGACACCATAACAAGAAAAATCAATGAGAATGACCGTCCCTGGAAAGCACATGATTCTTTTAGGGATGTTTTGGATAGAATGGGAGGCAGAGTGAGTGATGCGAAAAACCATGAGTAGTTTGACGAACGAACGAACGAACGAACGAACGAACAAACGGACGGACAAACGTACTCACCCACTCACTTTGCTCGTTTTCGTTCTCACTCACCCACTCACTTTGCTCGTTTTCTTTAAATACAAACAAGCCAGCTCTACTCATTTATCTCACTCAATTAGAATACCACACATCCACTCATAGTACTGCTTCGCAGAACTATTCGTGTAACTATTCGTGTAAGTATTCGTGTAAGTATATCTCTGACTTTTATGTCAACTTGTTGCAAATTCTATTCAATAATTGTTACTCTTATATTGAACATTCACAACTTTAATCACTACACTACTCACGAGCAAACTCATTTGGGAGAGCACTAAATACATAGACAATTGTAAGAGCGAGCGAGCGAAGCGAGAGAGAGAGGTAAAGAAAGTTATTAAAAGAGTGAGGGTTCCCAAAATAGTTGGGAAGACATAGAATGAGTTATTTTGCAGCCAAGATAAGTTCTGTGTCGATAAATTATACGCTCCACCTGGTTACTCTCACACTCAAACGCACAATCACGCACTCACGCACTCACTCACTCATTCACTCATTCACTCACTCACTCATTCACTCATTCACTCACTCACTCACTCACTCACTCACTCACTCACTCACTCACTCACTCACGCACTCACTCACGCACTCACTCATGCACCCACTCGCTTCGCTCGTTCGTTTGTTCGAGTTAAAAGAAACTAAACTTTAAAGACCAGTACCGACAAAACGTACGAGAGTGACAAAGTCAAGTCTGGGGTATATCTACTTGCGGTATTTCTCACCTACTCATTTCAAATTTGGGTGAAGCTTTGTGATTATGAACCATCAGACATATTCATGAATAGAATAGTTTGATAACAATAGTCTGATAAGAAAGCAATTCTCAACCTGGGGATAGGCAATCAATGGGTTTTCCCTGGGGCGAGGGTTGCATTCGAACGAGCGAACGAACGAGCGAACGCACAGACTTATACACGCACTCACTCAAACTCACTCACACTCGCACTCACTCAAACTCACTCACTCACTTTGTTCATTCACTCACTCACTCACTCACTCACTCACTCACTCACTCACTGAGTATTGCAATTTTTGCAAAGCAGCACAACGAGAATAGATGCAAAAAACTCACTGGATATCAGCATTAGCAAGGATTATTTGAATAAAATTGCCATTGGCTGGTAAATTTGGTGGTGCTAGATCTCCATAAGCTTTTTCACTTGAGAAACCTCAATCGATACAGCACATTACATAAACCCTGATACACTATCTTTCAAAATCATCTAAGCCTCCAATACATAAACCTCTTCTAATTGCTATAACTAATAGATTATTCTCATATAACAAGTATAGATCATCTGATGGAAAACTTGCAAAGGGCATAAAGAAGCGATTTCCCTCAGGAGAATAACACAGATACACAAGAACAATTCTCAGCCTTGAACTTTGCGGAGCACCAACGATTTGTAAGCCCAAACGTTGATCTTGCCTTATTATCACAACAATCTTAGTCTAATTCCGTTCATGTCTCACAAAATCATCAAAGTCCACCAGCTCAACTTGGAGGTTTGATGCTTTGGTTGAAGAATCAATGCAAAGAATAATAAGAGAGTGTGTCAAGAAAGTATTTATAATTTCTTCATTTACTTTAAATCAAAAGTACACAATGCTTGTTTGTTTAATTGAACGAACGAGCGAACGAACGAACGAACGAGCGAACGAACGAACGAACGAACGAACGAACGAACGAACGAACGAACGAACGAGCGAGCGAACGAACGAGCGAACGAACGAGCGAACGAACGAACGAACGAACGAGCGAACGAGCGAACGAACGAACGAAAGAACGAAAGAACGAACGAAAGAACGAACGAGCGAACGAACGAGCGAACGAACCAACAAACGAGCGAACCAACGAACGAACCAACGAACGAACCAACGAACGAACGAGCGAAAGAGGAACGAATTCACAAATTCACGGATTCACTCACTCACTCACTCACTCACTCACTCACGAACTCGCTTCGCTCGTTCGCTCGGCTCGTTCGCTCGGCCTCAATAAGACAATGGTTGCAAAATACCAAGGTCGACAGGATAAAAAACAAACACTCACACACTTTTTCACCAAATCATTTCGCGTTGGCTCATTAACTACACTCACCATATCTTAAACATTCTCTTCCTCCCCTACTCTTTATTTGCTCAACTTGCTTAATTCGTCTGAGTAAATCTACCGAATTCGCACTTGGTAACTTATATTATTAACTGTATCTCACGCACCGAATCACTCACTCACGCAGGGAATCACTCACTCACACACGTACACACTCACGCACTTACTCACTCACACTCACTCACGCACTTTCTCACTTACTCACTCACTCACGAACTCACTCACTCTCTCACTCTCTCACTCTCTCACTCTCTCACTCTCTCACTCTCTCACTCTCTCACTCTCTCACTCTCTCACTCACTCACGCACTCACTCTCTCACTCTCTCACTCTCTCACTCTCTCACTCACTCACGCACTCACTCACTCACGCACTCACGCACTCACGCACTCACGCACTCACGCACTCACGCACTCACTCGCTTCGCTCGTTCGTTCGCTCGTTCGTTCGCTCGTAGTGTGAACAAGGTGAACCTTAATCTTGGTGTTTGAATCATAATTAGCATTAAAGAGAAAAATTACTTTTAATCATAATTCTTGGTTATATATATAATCACCTTAAACAATTGACTTGTCTATGAAACGAAGAATCAAGTGCAGTACTCGGTTATATAATCAATTACATAATCCACCTGTTACAAGGATCACATCGTCTAGAGAATCAACCAAGAAGGTGAATTGTTGAATAAAGCCGAAAAGTATTAGTATTGAATCATTATCCAATTCATACGAATCATATTCATATAATTTTTCACATTCAATTCATATCGTATATCATTGTGTACTTCTCATTACTCACCTCACACCATTCTACACCCCAAAATTTACATTGTACATTAAGAATAATGATGATGATAAGTATCTATTAATTGAAAGTAGCAAAGAAGATTCATCTCTGGCAAAAAATCACTATTGGGATATCCCCGTTTGAAAAGTCTCTATCCAAAAGCTCGCAAACCTCAAAGTTGGATATTGAATGAAAGTCTCTGTAAACATTCTGTTATTGTGAATCTTAGAGAAGATTCAATTCCCGTAAAACCTCACAGTTTGGCATTGGCATTTCTTGAGCTTTAGTCAATTTAGAAACATCTGTGGAAAACCAACCATGAGCTTCTTCAATCATTTCATTCTTCACCATTTGCTCTCTTGAGCATTTTGATCTCTTTTCCAGAATAAACAAGTTTTCGATTTTGGAGTCAAAGTTATTCAATTGTTTGGCACTTCTATCAGCCACGTATGACTCTTCCACGTAGAAGGGAATTTTGTGAATTGGGGTTGATCTTTCCACTGGGAATTTATTGTTTTGTTTGAATGAGTATTGAGGGATGCTTTCTCCGCTAAAGAGGTTGCTTATTATGGGGACTATTAAGAATATCAAGATTGGTAAGAGTTGTTTTATTGAGTCCAAAAAGTTTGCATTTTCCCCATTTTCACCGTTGGATGACGAGTTTTGAGGTCTGGTACGACGCTGACGTGGTTGTTGGAAGGGCGAACCTCCTCCACCGAACGCTTGGGCAAATGGGGATGCACCGCCTCCAAATGAGTTGAATGTGAATCCGTTTCCTCCTCCAAATGTGAATGTTTGGTGTGGGGCCCCACCTCCAAAGAACATATTGAAGATATCATCTTCAAACCCTCCACCATGCCCCTGTTGGAACCCGGCAAAAGGATGGCCTCCTCCACCCGACCGGCCCGACATGCTTTCCGAGTCATTACTATATCCACTGAATCTGGAGTCAGGGTCGGATCCTGTTTGATCATAAATTCTCTTTTTGCTTGGGTCACTTAAAACTCCCCATGCCTTGTTCACAAACTTGAAAGCTTCTGCGGCTCGAGGATGGGAATTCTTATCCGGGTGACATTTGATAGCTAGTTTACGATATGACTTCTTTATCTCTCCATCATCGGCACTTCTTTGTACTGACAAAATCTCATAGTATTGCGTAGGCTTATACGATAAGATCTTTAACACTATGGTTTCCTGTTCTTTCGTGTGTGAGGACATATTGCACCAGCTATATTCAACTTCTAGATGTGGGGGGGTATCTTGGATGGTTGCTTTGCCTAACTTGCCACTAGTCTTTTTTCTTGAATTAATGATCGGTAGTGTGCGAGACTCAATGTCTGGTTTTGCGAGTATGTTGGGCTGGTGATTATAAGGGAGGTGAATGATGTATGGGAGGCAGGGTTTAGGTTGTGACTTTGGTGGCGTTATGATTTTGATAAACTTATGATTTTGATAAACGTTTTGACAAACGACATGATTTTGGTGTATACTTTGTGTTTGATAATTATGCTGTATATGGCTTTTATGCTTTATACTAACATTTGGTATTACATGTGAAACCTTTTTGGTTAATGTATTTCATATCTTGTTAACTGACTAGTTATATTTTATGATAGTGTAGTGTTCCCTTGAATAAGCATCAATAGAATATGTTGCGAGAATTGGACAGATTCAGAAATACGTCATAAACGTCATCATAAACGTCATAAGCGTCATCATAAACTTCATCATGAGCGTCGCCATAAACTTCATCATAAACGTCGAAATCAACTTCATCATATCATCATAAAAATCTCATCATCATCACTCACAAACTCTAATATCTGGCTGCAAAGTGCAGATGGTGAAAATATATAAGCTGATGCTGCTTGATAAAAGGAGATAGCACAACACGAAAATAATTAAGCTGAACGTATTTTGATAACACGAAAATGATGAACGTATATTGATGACACTGCCCATGATAATAATCTCACTCACTCACCCTCTCCATTAAACTTGAGTGACCAAAATTTTTGTCTTTGGTGTATTCAATGTGCCAACAGTCCATTTGGTAGTGTTTGATGATGTGTGTTTTACAAGGTCTAATTCATAGAAAACACAACAAGTATCGAATCATAACAACTTGAGTTAAATCATAGAAATTATATTAGTATTCACAAACCTACTCAAGTCAATACTCTATCGCTTCGCTCATTCATGCATGGCTGCGAAAAATGTACTCTGAACACATCTAAAGCTCTGGAGTCATAGAAAAAATGAACCTTTGACTGGAAATGCTCTATGAAATAAAAGTACATAACTTTTCATATCAAGAGTAACAGAATAGTGAAATGGTTGCATTGTAAGACACTTGGAATTCAATGTGAAATTTACCGAGTTTTCATCAAAATTTGTAACAAACACCAGTGAGTGAGTACCTATGGGATACTGATTTTGAGAGAAAAGATTCGCTATTCACGTATAAATAATCCAAATAGTGTTTAAAATAACGAACCAAGAAAAGGTTTAGAGTAGGTTTAGTAAGAGATCTCTGTAGCAATTGACAAAATAGTAGTGTATCAAGTATCAAGTATCAAGTATCAAGTATCAAGTATCAAGTATCAAGTATCAAGTATCAAGTATCAAGTATCAAGTATCAAGTATCAAGTATCAAGTATCAAGTATCAAGTATCAAGTATCAAGTTAATCAAGTATCAAGTTTATTAAGCTATACAAATCGAAAATTCTAATAGAACTCACCCCTGGAGACTCGTTCCGTAGAAGAATTCGCTACTCACTCACCTCACTCACTCACTCCAAGTTTGTGAGAGAATTCAGAACGAACGGATTCACGCAGTCACACTTTCATTCGTACATTCATTCACTTACTCACTCACTCACGAACTCAAGAGTAAAGTTTGCACGAGCAAGTACTTTTCAGAGTTTGCTTCATTGCAAGTGGCTCAATTAACTGTGAAATTGACTACGGAATTCATTGCAATTACCTATGCAATCAGTTATACCAATAGCACAATTTCCATTACTCTTTCCATACCATTACACTTGCAATACCTTACAATATGTCTCCAAATATGAGTGAGAATGTCAATTGGGTGAGAATATCAATTGGCTGTCTCACCTGTCTCTCACATGCCTGCATATTGCACCGTCAAGTAACATGAGGACGTATGGACAAGTCCAGCATACGAAGATGAATATTCTACGCTTTTGGGTAATTCCCTTCGAAAAAGCACAGAAGCAATGTGACTTTAAGAGGTGAAGATATGACTACTGACTCACTCGCTTCGCTCGTTCGTTCGCTCGTTTGTTTGAACCTACCGGATTTGCTACTCACGCTCACTTTGTTCGTTCCCACTGATTTTTGGGTAATTCCTTTGGAATAACCAAAGTTCAAGGATACAACAAAGAGTTCTTATCGTAATGAGGTGGCAATTCCAACTAGGTAACCTGTGTGTAATGAAAAAGGCTTGGCTTAGGAATGTACCTTTAGAGTTCTATGTTGGAGCGAAAAGCACGTTGACTCTATCATAGAGGGAGGGATTTTATTATCGCTTCAAGTACGAGGGTCAAATAGTCAAACAGTTGAAATAGTTTTCATAGAAACTGTACAATAGTTTACTCGTAAACTTCTTTTCCGGTTGAACTGTTTCATTATACATTACGAATGCATAAAAGACCAGGTCATGTATGGAGGTGATTAACTCTTATTTACTCATATCACTCCTTATTCATTAACTAATATCACTCCTTATTCTTATATCACTCCTTATTCTCATATCACTAATTATTCTTATATCACTCCTTATTCTTATATCACTCCTGATTCTCATATCACTACTCACTCATTCGCTTCGCTCATTCGTTTCGCTTCGTCTTCGTTGCAAAGTGCGATTGTGCAATTGTGCAATTGAGAGGTTGCACCCATAACCTTAGTGGTTATGCAAACTCTCGGCCCGCAAAAGCCTATTGTAATACGGATAAAGTTGAAAAAGTGTCGAGAGAGTGTAGTGGTTATGCAAACACATTTATAAAAGTATAAATTAAACAGTTTCAGCATTTTGGTACATCCTATCCATACAAATTACAGCTTCATCATGCAGATCACCAGCCAAAGCTTAACCAAGTAACCATTTTGCAAGTAAGGTTGACATTTTTAAGCCACCGTCACATAGGGGGAATCTTCTTGACAACTATCACCTCGATTTGAATACAAAGGAATTCTCCGGATTCGGAAGTTACATCAATGTGCCACGCCACATGACATCTGGCACCAAAATCCAAGAGTATAAATACCCAAGAAAATCACATCAAGTATCATATTCAAACAACTCAACAAACAACTCAATTAATTAAAATGGCCAACTGTACCTGCTGCAACAACTGTACCTCCTGCAAGGACTGCTCTGACGCAAAATGTTCCTGCGAAACCTGCAAGAAATAGGTGATTCAATGCTGGGGAAGCTTCACACTATATGATTATTTTATATAAGCTCCACAACTATATTATTTTGTATAAGCTCCACAACTATATCATTTTGTATACGAAATATAAAAGAGATGATGATAAGCGTAGATTCAAGGTTTATGAGTCAATTTTGATATCCATATAAGTAGATGGATTGCCGGGATGCTTGCATTGGTTGCAAACATACAAGACCCATACCGCAATATTGGCGATTTATATAAGAATTAGTTGAGGATATCCATACTCAACATTCTGTGATATGATTTGTATGATAGTTTTACATATGATGTAATACTCTCACATACTATTCTCGAATAATCTGATTAGAGTCATGCAAAATCAACCTTGATGATGCTCCTTGAAAGAGGCATTCTAGTGGATTATTCAGAGTACATGCAACAGGGTAAAAAGTCCCTAGCAGCATGTAAATCGTTAGGTGGCGGTGCTATTAACTTGGACATACAGATCAAACTAAAGTAGTGGTGGGACTATTAGATAATGCGGTCATGTAATAATTGAGGTTTCTTCTTGGTCAAATGATATTTCTTGGTATATAAATTGATAACTCTTTGAAAAGAAGTTCAGGAATCGGCAAATTCCTATAGGTATATTTAAAAGGGATCATATGGGATGAATCGGTACGGATGTCTCGTTTGGGAGTGGGGTCTGCGGCGAATCTTGAGCTGTGACTGCTCTCTTGACAAGTTGAGTAAATTATCTTGATTTCTTTCTTAGTGATGGCTGCACAAATGACAAATGCTATTACATAACCTTTACTCGTACATATGGAAATATGGAGACGCAACTATGAATTCAACATACGAGCTCTGGCATATACTATACGAGAGAACCACTAAAAAGTTTGTTCAACGAAGCGAGTGAATGAGGGAGGACTTTGACCTTGAGAAAAAGTAAAGGGAGGGACCTTTGGAAAAAGAAAATTCATCTGAAGTCCCTCCCTCCGTCTCTTCATCACTCACTCACTCGCTTTGCTCGTAAAGGTCCCCCCGCAAATAAATTGTATAATCATGCCGGTAACCATGTTCCTTGGTCTGCACTACAAGTTTGATACCGAATAGTGACATTGAAAGGACTCGATGAGATTCTACTAGTCTCTTTGCTGAATAAACTGAATGGAACTTTTTCCAAAAATCCAAACCTCATACATTTGGTAGTCCTTACGAAATATCGCTCCCTTCCCGAAATGTGACCACACATTAACAAGCATGCCATTTCACTGAAAACACTCCTTTGTTAATATCTAAAAATCACCCATACATTATGTTAACGAATAAAGAAACCATTGTAGAAGACATACAAAGCCTTTTGCTTCAAAGTATTCTCTGTAGATACGAAAATGTTTCACATGCGTAGTCTGCATCTACAATATAATACCAGAATAGTTATACCAATCATTTATTCCTGAGCACAGCTCTGTATGTAATTTACTGGATCATTTGAGCACGGCTCTCTATAAAAGTCACTGGATCCTTTTGAGCTCTCTATAAAATTCACTGGATCATTTTCAGCTATGTCAAGCACCCATCAAGTCACTTGAAAAAAGTTTTCTGTTACACAGGGGTGTAAGTTGCGGAAGCGGTAATGTAACTGGTTTCCCAAGTGGAAGTTTTGGCATTCTTTTCCCAGTTTGCTGGCATATTATACTTTTCCCAATATTTGGCACAGTCGCAATTAGAGTCACTTGGAGTGGAGGTGGAGGTGTATGTTGCCCATGTGGAGGAAGCATCCCATGTAGAAGAAGCATCCCATGTGGAGGAAGCCACCCATGTGGAGGAAGCATCCCAAGTTTTTGCAGAATCCCATGTAGAAGAAGCATCCCATGTTGAGGCCCATGTGGAGGAAGCCAATGTGGAGGCCACATCAACAGACTTTGAAATTAAAGAAGCATCTGCAGCATCTAAGTCAGCTGGACCAGTACCTTTAACTCTAATAATATTAGCACAAGCAAGTCTGTTGTCATTCTTATCATGAATAACCAAAGAGTGCTTACCAACGAATGCAGGGTCAAGCTTATTTACCGATAAATATCTTTCCAAGTATTCTTGATGGAACCATGGTCCCTTCAAGTTGCCATGTTTGCTGGCCAAGTCACCGATTTCTTTTTCGGCGTTTTTAGCGTTCTTGCCTTCTGGGTTACCTGGGGTAAACCCATCAAAGACGTTCAAGTCTCCAAGTGTAGAGTAACAATCCCCAGAGTCTGGAACTGGGTTAACGTGTACACGGTATGGAAATTCTTCACCTTCAGGCAAACCGTTAACATCAACCTTGACACCCAAGGAACCGTTTTGGAAACCAAAAAAGTCCACGATACCGTGGATGTTGTTACCGTTGGATGGCTTAAACTCAGCACGGTAAATGAGACCTTCGGGGGAGTCATGGGTAACTGGGGCTGCTCTAGCAGTGACAGATGAAATGGCAGTAGCCAAAGAGATTAAAGTTGTAGTTTTGAATTGCATGTTTGATAGTGATAATCCTTTGGATTCTGGCTCCGTTATATATGTAGAGTGCGGTCCATTTTCGCAGCCATTTCGCAGTCATTTCGCAGTCATTTCGCAGTCATTTCGCAGTCATTTTCTGTGGGCGCAGCAAATCGGCTGGGCTTGGGATCTAAAATTAAACCAGGCTTGACCATTAATGATTATAGTTTGGCTATGTAGGTTTGATTTAGATTTGATGATTCAAAAATAGTATATGTTGTGTTGTTGGACAGGGCAATTGAGGGTATACCACCAACCCTAGACATTTTCTGTATACACCTTGGACATATGTATGATATCACACCTTGGAACTCACCATACCAAGGTTTAAAATAAATCAAGTTTCAACAGTATATTGGTGTGGTTATCTCGCTCATTTGAAACGGTTTCTTGTGTTGGTTTGTTCTAGCGGATTTCTTATGTACATAAAGCTGGGGGAGGAATTCACCTTTATGCGAACTTGGATTTCTTTTCGCAGTCTCCAAACGAGCGAAGCGAGTGAGTGAGTGCGTGAATGAGTGCGTGAATGAGTGCGTGAATGAGTGCGTGAGTGAGTTCGTGAGTTCGTGAATGAATGCATGAGTGAGTAGCGAATTGGATTGATATAAGTTCAAGTATAGAATAGAATAGCTTTCATTCTCTTTTCGCAGTCAAAATGCCAGCCAAAGTGGCCAAGGTGAGTGTGTAGCGATTTATTCTAAAGCACTACATGTAAGATGCAAGGAGATTGAAGTTGGCGTATCCATCATTTTCATCTTGCAAAGACCTTAGAATTGGTTGATTTGAAAATAACAACTTGAAGAAAATGTACTCTGAATAAGTGATTGTGTCAGCGCACAAGGCGAAGGACGAGAAGCATAGAGTGAGCAATTAGGTTATTCACAAAAATCCACCAAATTAACTGAAATGTACTAATGAAATTCCCTGTGAAACACAAGAAGCTAACTAGCAAAGTAGAAATACATCCAATACGAATTCAGTTATTTTCATCTAAAATTTCATAGAGATCGTTACAGAGCAACTTGTAACATCTCGCAATACCAAAAATCACTATTATTAACTAATTAAATCCCTATCAATTAACTGCAAATCACCTCCAAAATAACTAAAAATTATTACAAATCAAAGAGAAACACAAGTACCAAGTCCAATACATACAAACTATAAACAATCTATAGAATTTATTTTAAAATCATTGAAAATAACTTTAAAATCACTACAAATATACTCGCAAAATCACTGAAAATCACTGAAAATAGCTCCAAAATATCCGCATAATCACTTGAGCTTGAAGAAACTTTCAGGTGGCTTCGGCAATGACCTCTGTACTGTTGATTTTTTTGACCTCGGCACTATTCGTTTGTCTATTCGTTTTGGCATCCTAGGAACGAGTGAGTTCGTGAGTGAGTGAGTGAGTTCGTGAGTTCGTGAGTGAGTGAGTTCGTGAGTGAGTGAGTGCGAACTTCTAAATGAGTGATTGAGTGCAAAGTCTTGAGTGAGTGCGAACTTTCGAGTGCAAAGTAGGTATTCATCTAGTCTTAACACACCATACACACCATACACACCATACACACCATACACACCATACACACCATGCTCACCATCATCATACTCACCACACTTGATTATTCTTGATTTTACAAAATAAATAAGATCGAATGCCAGCACTAGCATTTTGACAAGCCTTATACACCTTCCCATGATTCAAATTTATGGTGTTATAGCTTCGTTCGCTTCGTCCACTTCGTTCGCTTCGTCCACTTCGTTCGCTTCGTCCACTTCGTTCGCTTCGTCCACTTCGTCCACTTCGTTCGCTTCGCTCTCTCTCTCTCTCTCGCTCTCAAGCGTACACGAAGAATCGATAAATTGTACACACAGAAAGGTGACACCTGAAAAGGTAAAGATATTGCTGGTGAAAGAACAACATGTAGAGCTAAAGACGATTAAACGAGCGAATAAACAAACGAGCAAAGTTTGTTTTAAACTTTACATAGATGACTCAATCAGTCATTAGGTTGATAGTGTAGATTAATAGTACAGATTGATAGTGTACATGTGTAATATTAATATTACCGACTAATACAACAAATTATTCACGCACTCACTAACTGACTCACTCACGAACTGACTCACTCACTCACTCACTCACTCACTTACTCACCCACTCACTCACTCACTCATTCACTCACTTCGCTCGTGAGTTTTTATGTAATCTAAAACTCAACAGAACTAAAAGTTTAGAATGTGTCAAGTTAATGGAGAAATATATCACATTGGTATGAAATAAAATCGAGCATAATAAGCATTTCATATGGATGTTAATTGAGAAGTAAGAAGTAAGTTTGAGTTTATCAAGGGAAATAATCTGAAGCTTTGGGATCGTAATCTAGGTTATCTAATGCAGGATAGGTGTTTCGAAGCAATAACCTACACAGATATTGATATTGCCAGTAGGTGGATTCAGTGGTATATATAAAAATCTATTTTCAAACGAGAGACTAAAACATGTTATTAAAGAAAGATTTGAGACTGAAAGCGTGGGATTAATACAAAGCTAAAGTAAGCATAGTACAAGTAAATGAAGACTCATAGATGATCGGACCCATCAGAGTCCGTCAGATAAACGGCCTGTTTTTTTCAAGAAAAGCGTAAATGGTTTAGTGGTAAAATCCAACGTTGCCATCGTTGGGCCCCCGGTTCGATTCCGGGTTTACGCATATTTTTGATAAACTTAACTTTCGAATGATTTTTGAAATATACACTTGAATGAGCTCGGCTGACACTCTGGTATTCTTAGGAAACAACTTACATCAGCCAACAATGGCCCAACCAACCATTACTCAACGGTGAATATCAACTATGTAAAGCTCATTTTGTCAGAAACTTTCATATAACTCACTGGTTATTGATTGCAACAAATGATAGCGTTAATGTGAGGAGAACTTCTGAAGACCCGTACCGTAATAATGGAACGAACGAACGAACGAACGAACGAACGAACGAACGACCGAACGACCGAAAGAATTCACGAACTCACGAACTCACGAACTCACGAACTCACGAACTCACGAACGAACGAACTCACGAACTCACGAACTCACGAACTCACGAACTCACGAACGAACTTGCTTCGCTCGTTCGCTCGTTCGTTCGTTCGTTCGTTCGTCGTTCGCTCGTTTTATTCGCAGTGCGGTCTCCGCATCTTCATTTCAAATGTCATCCCAAGACTTAACCCTCTTCAAAGACAATTCCCTCATATCGGAAGCCCAGCTCACATCCGACCACACGGGATTGCTGGTGATCTCACATGTAGCAGGCACCTCTGCAAGCTGGTTGGTAAATTCGCTCATTGAGAATGCACTCCAAGGTACAGCTACATTGGTCAATAAGGACCTCAAGAAGAAAACCCCCAATAGGGCCAAAGTTTGCGTGATATCGTTTCGAAACAACATGGAATTCTATTCCAAAAGCTGCAAGCGGAACGGGTTGAATCTTGATACCGAGGCCAACTTTACGTTTATCGACTGCTTTAGTGAGCTATTCACAACTTTGATTAAAACCCCTTCAAACGCAAAGCATGAGTTCGAAGCCTTGTTCAAAACCATACTAAAGAAGGCGTCAGGAAATGATGTGATCTTCGTTGAGGCTCCGGAGGTGTTGTTGTTAGCCACCAATCTCGAGAGTAATGACTTGATCTTCAGTTTGGCAAAACTCAACAAGTTGTGCAAGCAACTCTTTGTGATTTGTGCAAAGGACTCACCACATTTTGTCAATATGGATGCCAATCCTATGGATCCTCTGTTTCGTATCACAGACTTTTTCGTTAAATTGTATCATCGCTCCCTGTTGAACATTAGCATACAGCCATTACAAACTGGCAGAGCAAATGATTTAACGGGGTCCATGATTGTGAGTAGGGGGGCTATACCGGAAGAAAATGTCAAGGTGACTGAGAATGAGTATATTTATTATTTATCAAAGAAGGATTGGAGTGTTGGGATTTCTATAAGGGGTTAACTCGGTGATGCAAAGTAGTGTGTGATGATTAAGTGAATACGTGAACTATTTGCAGTACTTGACAATTTTCAATAGTGAGTTGGATGATTTCAGTACTGTGAGTTGGATGATTTCAGTACTATGAGCTGGATGATTTACAATACTACGCGAGCTCAACAATCTGCACACGCATAACTTATACTACTCATCAAATCCTCATCAAATCCTCATCAAATCCTCATCAAATTCTCATCTCAAAAGTAATCAGTATAGCACTCACCATCTACTCCACCTCATTACTCATGTCCATATAATACAATGCACAACTAATCTATTGTAACACTTGGTAAATCTACATAAACATTAATCAATCATTGGATTGTCATTAACTATTCGTTTATTCATTTATTCATTTATTCGTCTCTTGTTTGTTGGTTGGATGTCTCTATGAATTCTTCTTCTTTTGTAACTTGTACAAATCATCCAAGGCATACTCAATGGAACAACGGGTCCATAACAACGGAAATAAGGGCCATACCGATCTCTCACCAACCAAGACCCAATACGGAATATTATCCATGGACTTGTACACATCAAAGACTCGCGCAAAGTCTTTAAGCAAATACCTCAACTCTGGCACTATGGTGATCTCGCGACTATTGACTGTGGATTGCAACAGCAGGGGTTTCTCATCGATGAAAAATCTCTTCAAGATATCGGCCAATATACCGAGCTTGTTCAAGACCACCAATCGATGTTGGATTTCCATTCCTATCAAGTGCTTCATGAGTTTGAAGAAATTGGTACCACTATCTTGGGAGTTCAATTCCACAACCTTTTTCTCTATTGCTGGTGTTCCAGGTGAGTTTGACATGAACCCGTCCTCGTCACTGTCACTTAAGCTTTTGAAGTCAAACACACGACGGGCCAGTTGGTTGCCTGTGCTGTATGTGTGGTAATGTTTCAAGTCGTTGCTGAAGAGTGGAGCCAAGTAGGGTCGTGCCAAGGAGATGATAAAATGGTTGACATTGAAAAGCTCGGTAAGCCTTGTGTAAGGTGAGTTTTCTTTGGAAGACAGATGATGAGCATAGTTTTCGTGTTCATTGTCTTGGTTGTCATCATCTTTCAGGGATGCAGGGTAGTTAAAGTATTGCTGATGATAGGTCACATCTTGTGGTTTGAGAAACACAATGTTGGTGTTCGGGTTTCTTGGTACAATGTTGTTATTGAAGTCTTTGACGTACAACTGAACGTTATCAGACAACACGCCTGTTCCGATGGAAGCGTAAACTGCTGTCCAGATGATCACGTTAGGGGCTGTGATGTAATTGAGAAGCGAAGGTACCGAGGTGTGTTTTGTGTGGACCACGATGTTGAGGACCTTTTCTGTCTTGAGGAAAGCTTCTTCAAAAGTCAAATCTCCAATGGTGTCTCTGACGAATTTTAGGAAGAGCAAAATGTCTTGAGAGTATCCCTTTTGAACCACGTTTTCAATCACGTTACCGTATCTCTCGTCTACGTCATGATTGGTCATATCAATGTCTTTCATCACATCTGTTATGGACACCAATATAGGCATTAGCTCCTCATCCGTTAATGTACATACCAATGAGGCTACCGCAGCACCAACAGCCAGTCCTCCAATGATTTTGGGTAAGAGCCCTTGGAACCGAAGAGCCTTGACAACTCCGAGATGACAAAGTCCGAAAAGAGACCCACCTTGTAATAAAAGGGCCGTGGATCCAAAAGATTGCTTTGCATCGTGAAAGAAGTCAAGCTTCAATTGTTTCCCATTCATAATAAACCCATCCTTATCATCGTCGTTAATCAGCTCACTCAAGTAATGTAAGCAGTTGAGAACCTCAGCCACGTACTCCTCAATCTTGAACTTGGTACCCATGTAAGATTTCATATAAAGTCTCTTCTGAGCAATGCCCCCAAAATTACGTATCAACCCTGACCGAAGCAAAGACATGAGGACCAGTGCCTTGTTATTGGTCCTAGCCACCTTCAAAAGCTTGGTACGCTCGTGTATGAGAACATAGTCGTAGTGTTTCAGTATCAAGTTTTGTCTCCACAAGTCAGAGTTGGTTAACCGGTCAATTTCCTTCACCGTCCGCTTCCACTCCCCGTAGGTCAGCACCTGCTTGAGATGACCCACAGACTCGCTGAGAGGGTCCTTCTGGAGGTACATTTCGTGTATTTTCTGCATCCAGAAGGTGTACAAGTCCATGAGGAACTCGCATATTGTCCACACAAATCCAGGCGTCATTCCGGCCATAACTTGTCTTGGTGACATATTTTCGCAATGTGGAGGGTTGAGCGAACAAACGAACGAACGAGCGAACGAACGAGCGCAGCGAGTGAGTGAGTGAGTGAGTGAGTGAGTGAGTGAGTGAGTGAGTGAGTGCGTGAGTGAGTGCGTGAGTTCGTTTGTGAGTTTGTGAGTTTGTGAGTTTGTGAGTTTGTGAGTTTGTGAGTTTGTGAGTTTGTGAGTTCGTTCCTTCGTTCCTTCGTTCCTTCGTTCGTTCGTGAGTTTGTGAGTTCGTTCGTTCGTTCGTTCGCTCGTTCGTTCGTTCGTTCTTTCGTGAGTTCAATTTGTGCGGTACGGGTCTTTAGAGGTGATTCCCATAGTATTGTAGCACCAAGTTGATACCTGACACTTTTCATATACTATACCACTAAAATGACACCTTTGATAAGAAGTGTATTTCTGAGGTGTATTTCTCTAATTGTAAAGTGTATTGCTTCAACCAGTCAAGCATTTGCTTATGGTGCAAAAGGTATTCTTTAAAGTGAACTCATTGTGCTAATATTTTTGGCTAGCTAGGTATGCAATTGTTGTTTGCGGAGGTTAATTGTGGATTATAAACAAGAGGTGTGCAAACTCATGTTTGCAGAAACGAACGAGCGAAGCGAGTGAGTGAGTAGCGAATTCTTCTGATTCAGCGAGCGTGAGTCAATAGCCAATTCTTCTGATTGAACAATCGTGGGTGAGTAGCGAAATCTTCTAATTGAACAAACTAGCTTTTTCGTAACAAAGTCACCTAACTCATACCAATTTCAATGGAGATATGAAGAAAGAGCCGAGGAGCTGAAGAAATGGAGAACTGATGAAGAGCTGAAGAACTGGAGAATAAACTTACAAAAACGATAGAACGATAGAACGAACTCACTCACGCACTCACGAACTCACTCATGCACTCACTCACGCACTACTCTGAATAGTCTATCATAAAATTACTTTGCACAGCTTGACCACATTTTCTCAGATGTTTGATATTATGCATACATTTCTTACCAATGTAATATCTTTCATTTCCATAGATCTTTCATCTTGAAACTAGCATTAACTTGAACGAGCGTAGTCACAGTGAGTGAGATAGGAGATGTTATGTGCAGTACCGAAAAGTAGGCCATCTACACGATTAATCCCTATGGGCCAACGTTATATTAATGCTTTGCATTTATATACTTTTCCATTAAATCTCTCATACATTTATAAGATTAGATAAATGGGTACGAGGATACGATGTTGAAATGGCCTTTTATGTTGACACATCTTGCAGCATGCCATGTATAATATATCATTATAAGGCCAGGACAGACGTTCAATGCACTTGGAACGAAATCATTGAAAGTCCACGAATTTGTTCTTAAATTGGTATCAAGTTTACAAAACCATAAAAAATCAAACACCATAAGCTTCAAACTCAAACTGGTTGCTCAGTCAAACAGGTGTATACACAATACCAGAGCTCTGCCAGGATACCAAAAAACTCGTTTTTGGCCTTTGGACGGCAGGTAATTTGTAGTATTTGAGAAGACGTCTATATACTTCTGATTGGCAGACTTGGCTATATAATGTTGTTTGAGTTATAGAAGTAAGAGATTTTACTGATTACAATAGATTTATATTGCCCGTGTGATATCTCCCTAGTGATGGCCATAATTGGATTTGCCAGTGTGATATCTTCCTAGTGATGGCCATAATTGGATTTGTCGAATATTCATATATTCAATTTGCTAATATATAAACCTTGTTCTGATTGATTTAGTCAATGCCTTATAACCCTATTTGTACCTTTTGGTTAATCATTACAAAAATTAAATATGCATGGTCTGCCTATTATATCGCATTTGGTAGCGCCGAAATTCATACAAAAAGATCAAAAGACATCACTTAGTTTTTTATTTCCACATAGTTTCCTGTAGTGTCCTGAATCATCAAGCTCAATGTCCTGCCACATTTACACTTACTCTGTTTCCCATCTCTCTACAACCTTATTGTCAATATCACATTTCTTGTATTCCCTAAATGCTGTCACCATCTCTCCACCACCGTCATAACCTACTCTGTTCCACTGGCAGATTTCATCAACTTACGACCCCTGTTGAAAAATCTCTTACCAAAACTGGAAGCTTGAATCCCTGTCCCTTCAACCTTGTCCACGACATTGGAAACTTTACTGAGGAATGAAGAGTTTTGTCTCTTGAGGTCGTGATGTGTTGCATTTTGATACGCAGCACTTGCAATGCGCCCAATGTGCATATTTGGTCCATTTTCACTCTTCTTGAGAGTTTCGGTGAGCCAGTTATGTAAGCCAGTTTCATATTCTGCCTCTTTTACCATTGCTTCCCTTAACATCCGAACACGTTCTGTAGGTTGCTGAGTTTGCATAATTTTTTTCCAGTCGGTCACAGGGTATGGTTTTTCTTGGTATACTTTGTGGTGAAGTGTGGACACACTCATTGCTCTCTCTGGTGCTTTATTCGTTAAATCCTCAACTGAGTTGGACCGAGCGATGGACAGACTGACTGATGGCATTCTGGAGTGTTCCACGTCTTTAACATCGACATTTTGAGTGAGTAAGGATGAGTATCTTTGATTGCTTTTGTTGGCAGTAATAAGATCTGAGGATGGGATTGGTGTAAGCTTTTCCTCTTGGAATAATGGCTTAATGTATGCTTTGTTGTGAAGTACGGAGTCATCGTATGAGTAAGCTTTCGATTCAACGTCTGCGTTGGGGTCGATGTCATCAACGTCGTAATCGGGGTCCTCGGAAATACGAGGCAACGTCACTGTTTCCGGAACGGATATTGAGCTGGATCTGGATCTGGTGTCATTGGTGGCCCCACGCAGTTTGGTGAACTGGTTGTAGTCTTCGTTGTTGTTGCTCAAACTCATATTGAAGTTGGATTCTGCGTCATTGTCGTCGATGAATTGGTCACGGAAACTAGTTGTGTTTGGCTTCCATGATCCCATATTGAATGTACTAGTACTCATGGCCGATGCCCGGCGCGTGCCCTCGTCCCCCAATCTGGGTGGCTTCATAACCTCTCCCAACAGAGACGTATCACTATAGAAGGAGGAGGCTACCGAAATACTCTCTTTTATAAAAGGTACCAGAGAAAGATCGGTATTCAGGTTCCCTTTCTTTCCACTAGTTTGAATGCTCGTTTGTGCACTTGCGTCACTCTCGATTTCTTCTTCAACCTTACGCTTGTCGCCATCAATGTATCCACGCATGGCGTCAGCTATGTTGGAGTAGTCGGTGGAAACCAAGTTGTCTCTTGTTGGAGGGGGTTTTCTGATCGATTGCCTGTGGCCATTACGTATAAACCTTTCATGGTCATCCTTCATTTGTTTGGTGGATAATGGTGTGATTGGGGTTGCATTTTCATTGTCCGAGTAGTCACTCATGACGTCCGTGTAGGCGGAGAAGTCAGGTAACGACGCCTCGTGTTTGATTGGGGGAAGCCTCATGCTTTCTTCGTCGTAGTCCGTGCCGAAGGATGCGTTGTGAAGATCGTTGATCAAGGAGTCCAACGCGTCGGTCTTGACATGATGGTGTCTAACCTGTAAATTTTCTTGGTTATCTGGAGTTGGTTGATGGGGGGGTACAATTGGTTTTTCCTCTTCCGAATCACTGTCACTTTTATTGTTTCCCCAGGAATTGTCATCATCATCATCATCGTCGTCGTCGTCATCGTCGTCGTCATCGTTATATTTTTTCTTATCAATCAGCAAAATCAAAGGACCGGGTGTTATGTTGGATTTTTGAGTTTCCACAGGGAGAGCCTCTTTTTTCATCTTCTTGAAATCAGATGTATCCTTTTCATCGTTGACCTGGAAAGAGTCTGAATCATCATACGAGTTGTTCAAATCATCATATGAATTGTTCAAGTCGTCGTAGTTGTCTTTCAAGGTATCGATCAAATTAATTGGAGAGTTTTCAATCGATGAGTTTGCCATTGGGGAATTTATCAGAGGGGACTTCACCAGTGGGGAACTAATATGAGGGGAATTTATCATGGGGGAGCTTAACACAGGAGAGTTCATCATAGGGGAACTTGCTACCGGGGAGTTTACTAAAGAATTTACTTCTGGCAATTCCGGCACCTCCAATACTTCTGGCACTTCTGAGGAGATAGTTCTTGCCAATGATTTTACCGAACTACCTCTCTGTAAGTTTCTTGAATTTGACCTTGAAAATGCTTTTGAGCTACTCTTTGAGTTTGTTCTTGAAATCCTTGAGCCGTTTCTAGAGTTATTTCTTGAGAAATTTCTCGAACTGTCTCTAGATAATTGATTAGGGAATTCCGAATCTGATAAAATGATTTCATCTTCATTATTTATTTCCCGAGATTTATCTTTTAAGCTACCCGGAAGTTTTGCAATTGAGAACTCGTCTTCTGATTTACCGTTTGAAAACTCGTCCGAGTCTGCGTATGAATTGTCTGAGTAGTTTGCATCGCTAACTTCAACGGTTGGCGGTTTCAATGCTGATTTCAAGGAGGGGGTGGCGGAGATTTTAGGGGCCGTGTCGTGTTGACTAGTTGTTGAATGCTTGGAAGTGATGGTGTCTGATCTCTCGTTGATGTTTAAATCGTCTGATCTGTCGTTGTTTCTGATGTTCAAATCGTCTGATCTGTCGTTGTTTCTGATGTTCAAATCGTCTAATCTCTCGTTGTTTCTGATGTTCAAATCGTCTGGTTCGAATTGAATTGAGTCCGCGTCCGAAAAGCTTCTGTCGGACTCATATATTGGGGCTTCTTTAAATGTAACTCTCCTCTTCAAGTTTTCCTTTTCGTCACTCGAGTCGTCTGATTCTCGGCTTGCAAACCGATCAATGGATAACACCAAGTTTGACGGTGCCTGCAGTACTTGCATGAATGATATTTCCTCCTCCTCTTCTTCCTCTTCTTCTTCTTCTTCTTTTTGTTTGGCCACCTGGTGGAGTTCATCCACATCATACTCATCATCCTGTGACAATTCGGATTCCGATTCGCTTACAGGGGAAACTTGCTTTTGGATCAGGGGGGCAGTCTGCTCCTCGTTATTGCGAGGAGATTCGTCGGGACTGTCGCTGTCGTATTCGTCATCCCAATCTCCATACGAGGGGACGCTGGCCTTGACCCATCTGGTGGACTTGTGTCTTCCAAAGGAATCTGTCATGTTTGTTTTCGAACCGAACGAGCGAAGCGAGTGAGTTTTTCTTGATCTGTCGGTACCTGTCTCAGTAAGTCACCTGATGTCTCGGTAACTGTCTCGGTAACTGTCGGTATCTGTCTTGGTAAATCACCTGGTGACAGGAACTCCTTCTTCACACATTAGCTTATTCTGTTTTCAGCCTACTGGTTAATCTCAATCGCCTACATCTCCACCTTGTAATAACCTCTCTGTCCAAATGTCAAATTGGTGTTCTATTTTTAGCACTCGCATGTATTCTGAGATACTAGAGTATGAATGCAGAACGTGAAGAAGTGAGCTACTGACTTTGATTCTGTTGGCCTAAAAAGTACGCCATATCAAGAACAATATGTGCACGAATTTGCAATTTTCTTCACCAAGCTCAGTTACTCACTTGTAGTTTGACTGTACATGTCAGTTAATAGGTGATTTGCATACAGAGAGTTTTTATCTTTAAGATCTGACTGGGAGTGTCCTGAGACCAAAGAGACATTGACAAATATTTTAGACAGTTATAGTTGAATTCTTTCAAACAAGCGAAGCGGTCAAACGAGCGAAGCAGTCAAACAAGCGAAGCAGTCAAACGAGCGAAGCAGTCAAACGAGCGAAGCAGTCAAATGAGCAAAGCGAGTGAGTGATTCGAATTCTTTTGATTTAAAGTGAGTTCTATGAATTCAATACTGATTATACCGATTTTTAAGTAATTTCTTTGATTTCACTTCCAATTATGAGTCTAATATGTTTTAAAAGTATTACATAAACTACTGATGAGGTTCATATAGTTTACAGAATTACGCAACTACTGTGATGATGTAGAATTTTTGGCCAAACTTTACATAAGGTTAATAAATTCAAATGGTTGGAGCTGAACCAATGAGATGAATTGCTGAATTAATAGAAATTACAATAATTAGAATTCGCCATTCATCAAACGTATTGCAACTCATCAAAAGTATTGCTGCTCACTCACTCACTCACTTCGCTCGTTGCATTGTCAAGTGCTGGAGAAGTTAACGAATGTTGCTTGAGGAGTCACGATTTGATAAGCTGATCAAGTTGTTGATAGAGATCTAATGGTATTAATTGACACTTTTATATAAAGGTGGGAAAGATTATATTAGAAGCTACATAGTCATACTCGCCATGCAGGTTTTGCAACCGTATGACTGCCTGACATTTTTTCGAACGAGCAAAGCATTCGAACGAGCGAAGCATTCGAACGAGCAAAGCGAGTGAGTAGCGAATACTATGTATGTAAAAGTAATTCTTATGAATACTAATTTCCATGACTTGGTGAGTAGCGAATACTATGTATGTAAAAGTAATTCTCAATACTAATTGCTATGATTGGGTGAGCAGCGAATACTATGTATGTGAAACCAATTCCTATGACTTATTGTTTTGGATGAATATAATTTCTATGATTTCTTGAGCAATTGTTATAGTTTGAAATGATTATTATCTTTACAACTATTCTCTAGAATTATACACTAATTGTTTTGTTTTGAATGATATCACCAAATAAATATAGTACTAAAAATTAAATGTATAGTTCTTGACTCGCTTAGCTCACACAAGGTTTCTTGTCTGACTTTAAGTATAAAATAAATGCACATTGCGACGAGCGAAGCGAATGAGAAATAAGTTTTCGAGTTGTTCTTTCAATTCTTTGACTTCATTTCCCTACGCTTCATTTGGTAACAAAGAAAATCACCCCTCGTACAAGTCACGAAAGAGCAAGCCTTTGACAAACTTAGGAACGCCAATCAAATCAACAACACAATGCTGTTTCATTAAAATCTCCTATTGTTTTAGTCATTACGTTCATTTACCCTAACAAGAGACTGACAAACTCCAGAGCTCTTGGACCTTTTGCATTCTAGTGCGGTGCATAGGGACTGGTTTAGTGAGTTGCAAATTTCTATGAATTCTATTCAATACTAATCTCTACAATTTAAACACCAAGTCTATAAATTCTGCAATCTAATCACCAAGTCTTTAATTTCATGCCATTTCACTCACTCACTCACTCACGAACTCAATTACTCGCTTCGCTTGTTCGCATTCAGTGCTGATTAACCCTCATAACGAATCCACCTCTGACTATGCAGCTGTCCATACAAGTAGAGGTAAATTTGATGTAGTAAATACCTAACAAAAAATTGATATAATTGATATACTTGAATAAACATAAAGTTTACACACTTATTATTTAGTTTGTCTAAATACGCATATCTCAATTAATACATTCAACCACACTAATAAGATATTGAAATGAAGTTCACGTAAGAGTTCACATAATAGTACACATAAGAGTTCACGTAAGAGTTCACATAAGAGTTCACATAAGAGTTCACGAAAGAATTCAAGTATTCACGTGAGGATTCACTTAGAAATGCACTTATATTCTCACTTATATTCTCACTCACAAACTCACTTTCACACTCGCTTCGCTCGTTTGAAGCTCTTTTGAAACTCTTTTGAAGCTCATTGATTTTGAGCATTTAGTTGAAATATAAATTTGGAATGTTTAGATTAAGAAGGGAGTGATTGAGTGAGAGCTCCTATGCGTGACAGCTCTTATCATCTTATACCAAATCTTCTTGTTAGAATAACTACACATTTAAAATCATAAAGAATAGTGTTTAATCATAGAAATTAGTATTGAATTGATAGTATTAATGAGAAAGTTTTTCATGAAACTCATATTCAAATCATCAAAAGAATTCACCATTCACGGTGTACTGATTGATTTTGCGAGTGAATAAGCGAGTGAATAAGCGAGTGAACAAGCGAGTGAATACGAGTGAATGAACAGTGCGAGTGAATGAGCGAGTGAATACGCGAGTGAATGAACAGAGCGAGTGAATGAGCGAGTGAATACGCGAGTGAATGAACAGAGCGAGTGAATAATGTTGAATAAGCGACGCTATATTTTAGATATCGAAAGATGCATATGATGTTTGAAGTCAAGGATCGAGATAACCAATGACCTAAAAAATCAGGCTCAATTCATGTTATGAAGATCTAGAGTCAACTGATTGGGACGAAGAACCAAGTTGAACAAGCAAATCGAACGACCAAATCAAGTGAGTGCTCGGTCGTTTGTTCTTATTTCGCAACTCACAAACTCTCACTTTGTTTGTTCACACTCACAAAATCACAAACTCACTCACACGTTTCGCTCATTCGCTTGTTCGAGTTATTCAAATCATAGAAATCAGCTTTGACAGAAGAATTCACTCTCACTCATTCGCTAGTTTGCTCTTTCGTTTTACATCTCTTTATATAAATCGAGCGAACGAGCGAACGAGTGAGTGAGTGAGTGAGTGAGTGAGTGAATACGAACTTTTGAGTGAATAGCAAAGTCTTTGAGTGCGTGAGTGAGTTGGTGAGTGCAAATTCAAATACACCAACATATGAGTGAGTGAGGCTCTCCCTTTGGAGTTGTGAATTTTCCACCCTTCATTCTCTCAATTTTCCAAGGTCCCTATACTGAAACTCACCAAACATGCAGACAAGTCAGTTAAAGAAGTCGGTCAGTCAGTCGGTCAGTCAGTCGGTCAGTCGGTCACTTTAGTCAGTCAGAGAAGCCACTCACTCACTCACTCACAAATTCGCCTCGCTCATTTCACGAACTCACTCGCACTCACTCACTCACTCACTCACTCGCTTCGCTCGTTCGCAATTTATTGTCATTTTCAAAATACATTTGGACAACACTTATTCCTCGTCATCACACATCCATCCGTTAACTAGAATTCACGGATAAATTCGCAAACTCACAATTGGCTACAACACAATCCCTTTATATGGCAACTTGGTGTTTATTTGCAATACAATTCAGTTTTCATTTACTATGTAGTACTTGTTTGCTATGCACTTGTCTATTAGTTGGCTATGCACTTTCTATGCACTTTTCTATGTAGTTGGCGCTTGCTATACACTTTCCCATATACTTTTCTATACACTTTTCCTTATACTTGTATAAACTCTATATATTGCTGCGGTTATTCACATTAAATTTCCCTATGGCTGTCCAATTTGCAACCATTTCAGTGCGAAAAAGGAGCGATACGAAGAACGTTTATGAGTATGCATTATAAATGTACAACATTAGTAAGTATTGTTAGTGAATTCTAAATTACATTATCAGGATCAATGGGGTAACAACTGTATTGGAGCGAACGAGCGAACGAGCGAGCGAGCGAAGCGAGTGAGTAAGTGAGTGAGTAAGTGAGTGAGTAAGTGAGTGAGTAAGTGAGTGAGAGAGTGAGAGAGTGAGTAAGTGAGTGATAGAGTGAGTAAGTGAGAGAGTAAGTGAGAGAGTAAGTGAGTGAGTGAGTGAGTAAGTGAGTGAGTGAGTGAATGTGTGAGTGAGAGAGTAAGTGAGTGACTGAGTTGATGGAACTCGCTCCCTTTTAAGCCATTATTATATAATGCTCATTCAATCATAAATATTAGAATCAATGGGCTAACAACTCTATCGGAGCGAACGAGCGAACGAGTGAGCGAGCGAAGCGAGTGAGTTCGTGAGTGAGTTCGTGAGTTGGTGAGTTGGTGAGTTGGTGAGTTGGTGAGTTGGTGAGTTCGTGAGTTGGTGAGTTCGTGAGTTGGTGAGTTGGTGAGTTGGTGAGTTGGTGAGTTGGTGAGTTGGTGAGTTCGTGAGTTGGTGAGTTCGTGAGTTGGTGAGTTGGTGAGTTCGTGAGTTCGTGAGTTGGTGAGTTGGTGAGTTCGTGAGTTCGTGAGTTGGTGAGTTGGTGAGTTCGTGAGTTGGTGAGTTCGTGAGTTCGTGAGTTCGTGAGTTCGTGAGTGACTGAGTTAATGGAACTCGCTTCCTTTTAAACTATTACTGTATAAAGCTCATTCAATCATAAATATAACGTTCTAAACACATTAAATCTTCCCTCACTTATGTCACTGGCCCCCGCAAATAGTTACTCACCAAATCACTCACTCAATTACGAGACATGTACAAAAATCGTTAAAATAAATAACCAAAGTTTAAGATTACTTCAAGAGACAATTTGGCAATAGAAAGATTTTGTGAAGGAGCTGCGAAATAGTCTGCAAAATAGTGCTGCAAAATAGTGCTGCAAAATAGTGCTGCGAAGCAGTACTATGAGTATTATAGTATATGAATAGTGCTGCAAAATAGTGCTGCGAAGCAGTACTATGAGTATTATAGTATATGAATAGTGCTGCGAAAGAGTACTATAACCTTTTTGAAGGTGAGTATAATAAGTGAAGCCAACGAACGAAGCCAACGAACAAAGCAAACGAACAAAGTCAACGAACGAATCCAACGAGCGAAGCCAACGAACGAGGCCAACGAACGAAGCCAACGATCAAACCCAACGATCAAACCCAACGAACAAACCCAACGAACAAACCCAACGAACAAACCCAACGAACAAACCCAACGAACAAACCAACCCACTAACTCTGCTCGTTGGAATGTTTTATGACAAAATTTATTGATTAGATGAAGAATGACCAAATTGGTCTGAATTGGATAATGTGAGTGCACAGAAAAATTCACTATAATATCACCAAAAATCTCGGATTGACAAAAAATTACATAGTTCAAATCGGTTATGCTCAATGGGGTGTATTTATTAAAGTAGAACCAACAATCCCTACATTCACCAAAACACCTACTCACACAGTATCACCAAAACACACACCTAGTGTCACCACCTACTCAACAACTTCAAAAATATCCTTGACAACTTGTTGGTCACCCTCACTTAAACTTCCAAAAATAGCTTGATACTTGTTTGCGTTGCTCATTTGCATTTGAACACTAAACTCTTTAAACAATTTAAAGATATTCACATTATCCAAAGGATAAGAAGCCAAAGGATCTTCAAGAATTTGGGAATCCTTGTCATCAAAAAAGCCATAACCACTTGTTTTATTTTCTTCACTTTCCAAGAATTCCAAAAAGTCTTCTCTGTCATCATCTTTTGAATCTTCATCATCCCATTGGTCATATTCATCTTGATGATTTTGATAAGTGTAGGTGTCTTCATCAAAGTTTTTACGTCTTTTTTCGAGATTTTGAATTGCACCTGGTAATTTTGATAATATTAAAGGCATTTGGATTGAGAGTTGATTTGTTAATTGAGGATCCATGATTGCCAAAACTTGATCATTATTTAAAATTGAGATGATTGTTAATAAATTCAATTTTAAATCATAAACTCTAGTAAGTAGAGGTATAAGTTTAAACCAACGTTGAAAGAAACCTTGTAAAGAATCATTTAATAAACCAAAGGAACCAATTGGATCATACATTATACACAGAGCAATGACATTATTAACATTAACACTGAATGCATTATTTTTAATATGATGAGATTCATCAACAGAATCTTTTTCAAAGATATCAAGAACAAATTTAATGAATTCAGGAATATATTGAATTGAATTTGCTTGTAAATTAAGAATAAAAGTTTGAGCCAATTCAAAAGCATAAATCAAATCATCATAACCAACTTCATCACCTTCAGTTATAATTTTAAAGATATCAAAGAATTTTGAAGCCATTTCAGGACTTGAACAAAGATCTGAAGAACCATAATTTAAGAAATTTTTTAAACATTGATTAATTTCTTCTAAGAACATCATTGCCATACCATCAATAAAAATCTTATGTAAAAGGTTAAAATTTTGCCACATGATTGGAGATATAGATCTTAATAAAAATGTTGAATGTTCCATTAATTCAGCAATATCAGCAATAAAATCATCCATATTATTTTCAAGAACAAAAATAATTGCTGGACTAAAAACTTCTTCTAATTTTAAACAAATTTCTTTTGAATTTTCAAATGAAAGTAATACAGTAATCATAGTATTTATTAAACCAATTGCTGCCATTACTTTTTCACCTTGATTATCGAAATTTCCATCAAAATCATCGGAATCAGCGGATTGAGTTAATTCATGAATTTCTTGAGCTAATTTCATAAACAGTTCAACTAATTTAGTCATTAAATCAATACCAAAAGGTTGTAATTGTTCAGAAAAATTTTCAACACATTCTTGCATTACAACAGAAATCGCATCATTATCAATCTCATTTGATAAATCTAATAATTTAGACATTGTTGGTAAGATTAAATTTGATAAAATTTTTTTAAAATCATCATTTGATAAAAATGCTTGAATTGCTAAAGCAGTTTGAAAATGAACCGGTAAAGATAAATTATTATTTGATTCATCAAAATTAACTAAAATTCCATGAAATAAAATATTTAAATCTTGAGGATTTTTATATTGAATTTCATTAAATTTAGATAAAACATCTAATCCACGAGCTTTTAAAAATTCAAATTGACTATTTAAACATGGGAAAACAAGTTTAATTAAAACTGGTTCCATTTCATTTAAAAATGGTTCTTTAATTGATGATGAAATACCTCCAAGTATACGTAATATACCTTCCTTTTTTTTGGCTAAATCTAAAGTTTCAGATTCATTTGATAAATTAGTTAATTCATCATTAAGAAATGTTAAAATTGATTGTAAAGTTGATGAAGGTCTCTTATAAACTAATGTAACTAAAAGTCCTAAAGCTGCAATATCAGGACTATTCAGTTCATCATGAATATCAAAAACTAAATGAATATATTCTCTTGGATCTTCTTCATAAAGTTCTAAATTACTTTCACTTAATTCAAGTAATGGATATATTAAATGTTTAACAATTGTCATAAAAAATGGTTTAATTAATATCCATGTTGATTTTTGTGAAATACAAATTGATAAAAATTCTAAAAGATAATATAAACAACTTGAACTAAGCCATTTATCTTTATTACACCATTGTTCAATTATTAATAAAACATTATTAATTAATGGTGGTACAAATTCATTCATAAACATTTTATAAAATTCATCATATCTAAACTTTTTACTTAATTTACTTGATGTTGATTTAGTAAAAAGTCGATGTAAATTGGCGATTGACCATTTATAACATTTAGATATTTGTAAAAAATTCTTTTCTTGATTTGTTAAATATGAATTTAAAACATATGAAGGGGTTGATAAATTAAGAACTTTTAAATGAAAATTCCCCCATGAAATCAATGCTTCTTTACTTTGTAAAGGTAATGGTAAATCATAATATGTTACAAATTTATATGATTTAAGGATCAATTTAAGTATTTCTGATGAAAATTCACTAATTCTATCACTTTGTTCAAGTATTAAATTACCAATATTTAATAAATGTGGAAATGCTGTTTCAATAATTGGATATAATTCTCCTTCTCTTGATTCATTTTCAACCCATCTAAATTTACGTGAAATTTCTGAAAAGCAAAGTAATCCCAGGTACAAGTGCTGTAAGTTTTGATCTTCCATAAATTCTGGTGAATCTGCTGGAAGATGATGTTGTAATAATTGTCCTGTTTCTTGTAAAAGTCCTTCCCAATTGGTATAATCTGATGAGATCATTACCCTTAATACTGGTATCAATTGTTGTTTGATATCATATGGACTTTGAGTAAGAACTGGAATGATTCGATTTTTAATAATTGGTTTCTCTCCTTCATCAATAGTTTTCAGAACCCAAAATTTAACAATCTTATTCTTAAAATAAACTGCAATGGCTTTCTTAATAGCATGAGCATTGGCTATGTTGAGATCCGGTGATGAAATGATATCCAACGCTGCACCAAGGAATCCAGGGGTTGTACTGATTTCCTTAAGCTTACTCTCTGCTTGAGTGATGAGTTGCTGGTCCGATTGAAGTGTTGCCGAAAAGCATTCTAGGAGGATATTAGGATCAACCATGATGAAAATTTTTTTGGGTGAGAGAAATTGTCAACCAAACGAAATGGAAGTCATGTATGAAAATTTAATTCAATGGTGAGTGTATTTGATGGTAATGATGGTAATGGTTAATTGGTAATGGTGACTTTGATGGTAATGGTTAATCATTGGTTTTTAGAATAATCACAGCCCATTGGTTTACACAGCCCATTGGTTTACGCAGTGTACATAAGCTTTTGAGTGAGTGTATAGAATATAGAGTGTTGAGTGTTGTTAAAAGTTGGAGTATAATGTGTATATAGTGATTCTGTACAAGATGTATAGTATCTGTATAGTTTTTCTATAAGCATATCTCTATAGGTGCAAGTGATATCTCTGTATAGGTATAATTTAGACCAACTGTTCAATATCAAAGTGTGTGAGTGAGTGCGAGTGAGAGAGTGCGAGTGCGTTCTTTCGTTCACACTCATTCAGTTTGTTAGTTCTTCACACTCACGAACGAGCAAAGAGGTTAGTTCTATTATTGCGGTACGGGTATTTAGAGGTTGGTTCTATTCACTCACGAACGAACGAGCAAAGAGGTTAGTTCTATTATTGCGGTACGGGTATTTAGAGGTTGGTTCTATTCACTCACGAACGAACGAGCAAAGAGGTTAGTTCTATTATTGCGGTACGGGTATTTAGAGGTTGGTT
>JAKUAJ010000014.1:94262-120985 GCA_030562865.1 Kodamaea lidongshanica (nom. inval.) | reverse complement strand
TTCAATCCTCGCTCAGTCCTCATTCCTCGCTCAGTCCTCATTCCTCGCTCAGTCTTCACTCATTCCTCACTCATTCCTCACTCATTCCTCGCTCACTTCTCACTCACTCACTCACTCACTTCTCACTCACTCACTCACTCACTCACTTACTCACGAACACAAGCACTCACGCACTCACTCACTCAACCACTCACTCATTCAACCACTAACAAACTAACAAACTCGCTTCGCTCGTTTGTTGTCAAGCATTCCAAGAAGAAATCCACCATATTTTTAAAAACCACCTTGTCACTTTCATATCCTTGACATCTTCCTACAATTTCTCAACATCTCCATCTCAATCCAATACATAAAAATCCTGCACAATACCGGCTGCAAACGAATATGATGATTGTGGTATCACCGTTTTCAGAGCCCCTATCTACTGTTATCAAGTCTTGTGTTAATAATCCATGACACCTCACAAGAACTAACGAGTGAGTGGTTGAGACTGCGATACATTCTGTTTATTGAGACTGCGATAGACTGCGATACATTACGTTCAAGACTGTCTACAATGATTGATTTTGGTTTCGTTCGCTTTCCTTCCTTTGATTTACTTTGGATTTTCAAGACAATCCACTTGAGCGTTTTCTTCATAGTTGTCTTGAACACTACCTGGAGATAAACTTTAGGTTTGGGTGTTGATTACATTTGCAACTATGTGACATTTCATAGTTATTTTGAATTTTCGATTGATACCAGAGTATATTTATAGATTGGAATACTTTAATTTGCCCAACTTCGAGTTGTATAGACAAATAATTTGGCACTGCCATCAGAAATTGATGAGTTTGTGGTGAGTGCGTGCGTGAGTGAGTGAGTAATGGAACAATTTTGACAAAGCTCACAAGCTCACTCAATCATTCACACTCACCACAAACTCATCAATTTCTGATGGCTGTGCGTTCGTTCGTGAGCAGCGTATATTAATAACCTTCTATGACTCAATACTAATTGTTTGCTCATTCGCTACTCACTCAAATTGCTACATACCTAATTATAGGTTAGCTCTTGCTCAAGTGATACAACTAATCGTGTTGATCCAAATACAAAATTTTGCTAATTCTAGATGTTTGAAACAAAATTGCAACCAATAGTATTACCAAATTGAAAAGTTAACCACAAAGATGAAGTTTATCACAAAGATAAATGATGTTAAAGTGAAGATCCTGGTGAAGTTAACCTGGGTAAGTTAACCTGGTGAAATTAACATCAGGGTAAAGTTAACATCAGGGTAAAGTTAACCTTAGGGTAAAGTCAACTTCAAAGACATCAAAATATCGATTAATCGATCGCTACTCAGCTTTATGGCATAACTTGATATCAATGTTGGATGTTACCCTACAAAATAAAGCATACCTGAAGAACAAAAACCGGGTGAGTGAGTAGCGAACTTATACTATTTAATGAGTGAGTGAATGGCCCGAACTTATACCATTTAATGAGTGAGTGAGTGAGTAGCGAACTTATACCATTTAATGAGTGAGTGAGTGAATAGCGAACTTATACCATTTAATGAGTGAGTGAGTGAATAGCGAACTTATACCATTTAATGAGTGAGTGAATAGCGAACTTATACCAGTAGTGAATTCTGAGCTCGCTCGCTCGTTCGTTCGTTCGTTCGTTCGTTCACTCGTTCGCTCGTTCGCTCGTTTGGCCAATGGAATCAATCACCAACTCATTCCCCTTGTAATCGTAAACGTCCATTTGAATCAAATTCTACATCACATCTAAGAAACTGTAACTATACATCTAAACTATAACTATACATCTAAACTGTAACAACAAATCTGATGAAATATTCCATCAATTAATCAAGATATAAATACTTTGGTGAATGTCATTCATCCCCAACTACGAGCTGTGAGTGAGTAGCGAAAACGAGCAGGGAGTGAGTGAGTGTGTGAGTGCGTGAGTGTGTGAGTTTGTGAGTTTGTGAGTGAGTGAGTGAGTTCGTGAGTGAGTGAGTTATCTCGTTCGATCATTCTTTTGTGAGGGAGGGATGGACTCCTCTCAGATTTGTTCATTTGATTAAATTTGGCAAATTTCTTGTCATTTCTCACTCTCTCACTCACTTTGTCGTTCACACACTCGCTTGCTCACTTGTACTCATGCACTCACTTATTAATCCTGTCATTCACACACTTTGTTCGCTAGTACTCCTGCACTCACTCACTCGCTTCGCTCGTGGTTGAGTGACGAAATCATTTGAATATGATTCTAATTCAAATTATGATTGATTACATAAACAATAATCAAGGATTGATAACAGAGAGGGTTTACTGATTTTATATTCATTTAAAGTACAGTTTACTAGCTATTGATTTGTTGTTATTCTATGAATTTTATAATCTTTTATTGCACACTCTAAGTTTGGGCTAGCTCTTTTCTTTGGTAGTACTGGCTAACGTGTATTGTCATGAAAAACCACCAAATGATGGAGATTGAATAAGAGATTGTCCAAATATGATGAACGAGCGAAGCGAGTGAGATACTCATTTTATCTTGTAATCTTATAGTGAGTGCATGCTAGTGTGAACGAACAAAGTGAGTGAGTGCGAGTGAGTGAATGAGTGAGTGCGAGTGCGTGAATGAGTGCTTGAGCGAGTGCGTACTCGAGTGAGTCCGTGAGTGCCCTTTAGGAGTTTGGCATTTTTAAGGTCACACAACATAACATTACATTGTTTAAAAATCATTCATTTGTACAAACCTCAACAAAACCTTGGAATGAAAAGTTGCAACATATCAACACTAAGAACAACTAAATATGAATCTACACTCTTTACCAACTGCATGTTCAGCTCCTTTGCTTGCATAGTTTTGCCTTTTATTGATTATGTAATGTGTGCAGGGTTGAGGTGAGTCAAGATTGAGAATGACTTGTAAGATGATTAGATGATTTGTATGTTGATTTGCATGTTGATTATGTTGATTTTTATGCTGATTTGAATGCTGATTTGAATGCTGATTTGAATGCTTCCCTATTATGGTACTCCCAGTTTGTGAGTTTGTTATATTATTACGTATCTTTGAAGGTTAGTTGAGTTCGTGAGTGACTGAGTGACTGAGTGACTGATTGAGTGAGTGCGTCAGTGAGTGCGTGAGTGAGTGCCTGAATTTGTGCGCGAACGAGCGAGTACTTTGTATGCCTAACTGTACGCCTGACTGTATGAGTGAGACTTTGTAACTAGTGGTGAATTCCATTAACTTCAATACTATGAAAACCAGACTGTGATTGTTGCGATTCGAGTTGAGGTGAACCTTGTGATTAAGATTTTAGAATTGTTTGACATATAACAGCATAATCTAAATTTATAAATTTTATAAATTTTAACCCAAATACTAAAAAAATCAACTTGACCAACTCTTCAAACTTTCACTAAACCTACATTGTTATTCATATTAAAGTACAAGCTTTACATGGTCTTAAACTGGCTGCAAAAAGTAATCTAGTCAAGTGCGAATATCCAATGACATGAGCGATAAATTTAGTTGTACAATTCAATACTAACTTTTATTAACGAGGGTAACGAGACCCACCAAAGGTTTATATATGGAAGGCACATGTTTAAAAGTGAACGAGCGAAGCGAGTGAGTGAGTTGGTGAGTTGGTGAGTTGGTGAGTGCTTGAGTGCGTGAGATCGTGAGTGCTTGAGTGCGTGAGATCGCGAGTGCTTGAGTGCGTGAGATCGTGAGTGCTTGAGTGTTTGAGTGCCTGAGTGCCTGAGCTCGCTCATTCGCTGGTTCGCTCGTTCGTGAACTTACCTACTCACAAACTCACAAACTCACGAACTGACGAACTTACGTACTGACGAACTTACGTACTGACGAACTTACGTACTGACGAACTTACGTACTGACGAACTCACCAGCTTAAAAACTCAAGAACTCACCAACTCACTCACTCACTCGCTTCGCTCGTTCGTTCGTTCGTTCGTTCGTTCGTTCGTTCGTTTCTAATAAATTCATAAGAACAAACCATATCAAGCATTCCCAAGTTAACACACAATGTGAGTTTGTGAACCAATGGCTTTGTGGATGAGTATTTCAGAAGATCTCTGTTGCGATTGGTTTAGTCAGCATGTATCTGATTGCGGGAAATGAAGTTTATTAAGCAGTATTTATCACCATATAGCTGATGACTGAAGATGAATTGAGCACCATTTATCACCATTAACCAATCACCTTTATCACCATTAACCAATCACCTTTATCACCACTTATCACCATATCACCTCTCTCATATCACCACAAAATATCAACAATCTAACGGGTTTGAAACAACCGGGAAATGAACAAAAAACGGCTCGGAGCCTGCTACAAAAAAAACCCGAACAAAGGCCAAGAGTAACCATGTGGACATTGCACACGGATAAAGCCAACCAGCATAGGGTAGCATTGTTCAAACAGTAGTTACAAAACGTACATGATTGTAAGAAAAAACAATCTATTGTCATCAAAGTGAACACGAAATCAACAAAGGGCACGGGGAAGCGGAATCAAGAATGTAGTCATGGAAGTCACAGATGGTGTACGGTGCGAAAATCAGTACCCGAAGCCGAACAGGATACGAGCCATTACGATGTGAAGATCCGAAGGCACGGGCTCCACACTGCGGATAATCCAGATCCCTTGCAAGTGAGTGTTAGCGCCATGCATATGTTTTGATTGTATCCACGGGACCAAGCTTGCCTAAAGCGGTGAATATCTTACTCGAAAGATACAACTGTACCCAATACCTTTAGACATGACTAAAGAAGGGTCGGATTCCTAAAGCGGTCTAATGTTTTGGGGCAAATTGATAGTGTTGGTTGTTAAGTCTTGATGAGTGTCATTTAGAGTAAACCCCATAAACAACCAATTTGTTGATGGCCATTGTGAAAGTAGCTTTATGTCACTTTATAATTATCACTCAAATTGTCACAACTGTCACTCACAACTGTCACTCAACTTATTCATTATCACAAATGGCATACAGTAGGACATTAACCAAAGAGCTCCACACCAATTATATTTCCGCTTTGGGTTAAATCAGATTTGGCGTTTGTATTGTGTTTATACGATAATAACAAAACATTGAAAGGGTTCATCCTATTGACGTCATGCCCAGATGTTGGATTCTTTTCTAAATGAGCTTTGCTATCACCATCAAATCGTCATAAAGAAACCATCCAACAATTGTATCAATGGTATACATTACTCTTATAACCAAGCTCAAACTTGATCAAAACTAACTTATACGGGTCCAAGGGTACACAATTTCATCGCGTCACAAAGTATATTGCCCGTAATTAGAAAGCACAAGAATGCAAGACGAAGCTTTGATGGAGCAAGGTTCTAAAAAATATTCGCATCCAAGAGTAATGGTAGTAAGCCCAGAAACAAAATGTACCTGGAGGAGCTGTACATGCAAAAGAGTTGTATATGCAAAAGAGTTGTATATGCAAAAGAATTTGTACCTGGCAAGTATATGCCAAAGTCGATACCAATGACATATCAAATAACTGACCATTACATGTCAAATAACTGACCATTACATGTCAAACACTTACAATTCAATATTATATCTAAATGGCTGCACCTAAATGCTACACCTATTCAAAAGATGAATAGTAAACGCCAGATACATTGTTGAATGAATAATTTACCCTAAATAGTAAACCAAGGATAGCGCTAGTTTAACTTTGTGATTTTTCCAGTTTGGCTTATCCTTTAGCGTTGGATGCATATTGAGTAACAAGTGGAGGTTAAGTGTTCTAAATTTAACAACAAGATATACTGGGAGATCTAGGATAGAAGTGGATGATATAAAGTGATGATAGAAATGAAACATATCAATGAATGATATCAATCAAACATATCAATCATATCAATCAATCTGATTACTTTACACCTTCCATGTCTCTCCACCTGTAATACCAATCTCAATAATAAACTCGATCATAACAAAATAAGACAATAGGATTGAAAATATTTTTTAGATCGCATTAAGCCGCGGTCGCAAACTTCCTTATACCAATTAGCAATAACCATCGTTTGATATTGCCAATCAGAAGAATATAAATATCAATGCAAATGCCACTGTTTCTTACTATCATCAACCAACAACTATTACAACCTTTTAGTATCTACTCCTTTTCCACAAGTAGCTCAACATAAAGGTATACATTCGCTTATTACACATTCGTTAATTCAACTCCACAACACTACAAAAAAGAACACTCGTTTTAAGAATGCAATTCTCCAAATCAGCTGCTGCCATCATTGTGGCCTCCTACTTTGCTCAAGAAGCCAATGCCGGTCTCCTCGATCTCACCTTAGGTTTAGGTTTAGGTCTTCACCTTCCAAAACCTCAGCCAACTTGTAAGCCAAGAAGCTTATTGCAATTTGGTCTCAATTTGGATTTAGGTCTCGATTTGAATCTCAAGAGACAATTGGCTCTGGCTGCTAAAAACGCTATCCTTGCTAGAGATGATATTGCTTCCAACGTTCCAAAGGCTAACTTGGTTGTCTCCGATGTTCAACTCGTTAAAGATGACATTCACAAGGTCACCTTGAAATTCGCAACTGCAGAAGCAGCTGCCTTGAATGAACAATATGGTAACTCAGTCAAGTCTGTTCAAGTTAACAACTTGGGAACTCAAGAACAACCAAATGTTGCCGTTTTCGGAAACGATCAAAAGAGAGCTGACACAAACCCATTTGATTTCGAAGTTTCTGTTTTAGTCAAGGCTTCTATCCACGCCGGTTTATTCTGCTTACCATTAGGATTGTCCATTGACATTGACTTGGACGTTGGTGCTAACGATACCAAGAAGAAGAACCAATGGAACCAAGTCTACCCTAACTCCCTTAACTATGGTGTCAACAACAAATTGGATGGTCCACAACAAGTGCAACACTTGAAGAGACACAACTTGCTTGATGTCAACGCCAATGTGACTGCTAATGTTTTGGACTCTATCGACGCTAAAATCAACGGTCTTATCAACCTCGGTGATGATGACCACCATGATGATGAATCCAAACCAATCTTACCTGCTGCCTCAACCAAGAACTTACTTGATGTTAATGGTGACGTTCACGGAGCTGTTAACATTTTGGGATTGATCAAAGCTAAATTGGATGCCCTCCTTAAGATTCACCTCAAGAGATCAAGAAGCTTATTGAACGTTGATGCTGATGTCAAGGGTAATGTTGACCTTTTGAACCTTATCAAAGCTAAACTCTCTGCTCTTTTACACATTGACTTGAAGAAGAAAGATTTGCTCAACTTGAACGCTAACGCTACCGTGGACCTTGACCTTTTGAACGCTCTTAACGCCCAATTGGATGCTCTCTTGAACATTGACATTCACAAGAAGAGAGATTTACTCGACTTGAACGCTAATGTCACTGCTAACGTTGATTTATTATCCCTGATTGTTGCTCAATTGGATGCTCTTTTGAACATTAACATCCACAAGAGAAACTTGCTTGATCTTGACGCTGACCTTAATGCTACTCTCTCACTCTTGAACCTTTTGGAAGCAAACTTGACTGCTCTTGTTGATGTCCACAAGAAGGATTTCACTGAAATTGACACCCAAACCAGCTTGGATATTATTGACAGAAAGCTTGATGAATTATATGATGAAGAATCAAAGAGACTTCTTGGTCTTGATCTTTTGGCCAACATTGCTGTTGACCTTAACATTTTGCCAAACTTTTGCTGGAACCCAGTTTGTGCCACTGCCACTCCAACTACTGCAACTTCCACTACTGCTAGCTCCACTACTTCTACCACTTCAACTTCCACCACTTCCACTTCTACCACTTCAGCTCCTGCAGTTGTTACTTCATCCACTTCCACCACTGCTACAACTGCCACTACTGCCACTTCTACTTCTACTACTGCCACTTCTACTTCCACTACTGCTACTACCACTTCAACTACTCCAGCTCCTGAAGTTGTCACTTCATCCACTTCATCAGCTCCTGAAGTTGTCACTTCATCCACCACTTCAGCTCCTGAGGTAGTCACTTCATCCACTTCTTCAGCTCCTGAAGTTGTCCCTTCAAACACCTCATCAGCTACAACTCCAGCTTCATCCACTTCAGTTACTGCATCTCCTTCCGATGGTGGCAACGGTGAAAATTCTTCTACTGCAACCCCATCCGGCTCATCTGCATCCTCCAATGGTCCTCTTACCACTACTGCCACATCCACTGAATACGTGATTGCTCCATCAACAAGTTCTTCTGCTGCTCCAACCACTACTAACACTGGTAACAACGGTAACAACGGTAACAACGGAAACAACGGCAACACTGGTAACAACGGAAACAACGGCAACACTGGTAACAACGGAAACACTGGAAACAACGGTAACACTGGATCTGGTAACGGTAACACTGGATCTGGTAACGGTAACACTGGATCTGGTAACGGAAACACTGGATCTGGTAACGGAAACAACGGCTCTGGTAACGGCTCCGATAACGGTCACAATGATGACGTTAACTCTACAACTGTCATCTACCTCACCACAACCATCGAAGGCAAGCCAACCACCTTGAGCTCTGTCTCAGCCGCTCCAACATCCGGTAGCTACACTCCTCCAGCCGTCGACGAGTCTCAAGAAAACGCTGGTAACTCCGTTATCGCTTCCCTCGGATGCCTCATGGCAGGCCTTGCCCTTGTCATGGCTATTTAAGCTCATTGCAAACCTTATCACAACTCTTATACATTTTTATTCTTCTACTCTTTTGTTTACAATTCTCTGGTATATACATCTAGGTCTGTGGAAAGCCTGGATAATAGATATTACAATATAATTTCTGTAGCGAACGTTGTTAAATGAAAGGAGTATTCCGGTAATCATACAATGGTAACCTGGTAATCATTTTAGATAATGCTAACAGATTAACCATTTCAGCCAATGCTAAAAGATTAAATTTCAACCAATTCTACAACTGTATCACCACGTTGTATGTTCTTTCGTATAGGTCGTATGTAATATCATCGATAGATAGAACCGGGAATATCATCGACAGATAGAGCCGGGAATATCATCGATAGATAGAGCCAGGAATATCATCGATAGATAGAGCCCAGAATATCATCGATAGATAGAGCCAGGAATATCATCGATAGATAGAGCCCAGAATATCATCGATAGATAGAACCGGGAATATCATCGATAGATAGAGCCCAGAATATCATCGATAGATAGAACCGGGAATATCATCGATAGATGGAGCCTACGGAAATACATCTAGTCTTTGGTGTAGCAACAGTTTCATATCATTGCTAAACAGACAACTTTCTGGTTGTTTCTTGGTAATTAAAGTGTATGGCTCAGTGTGTGTGTTTAAGCGAGTTGACTTGCAGGCGTCTAATCTGAGTCCACATATTTCAACTATGGCTTTCTTCGAATATACTTTTTCAATGGTTACCTAGATATACTTTTTATACGTGGTTGCCTAGATTTTCCCGGATATACTTATGGGATACCCTATTGTTGCGGTACGGGTGTTTCTTCCAGCTTTCCGGATCATCAAGACTAACCAACCAAAAAGGTGATGATTTAACAGGGCAAAATAAATTATATTCAATGTACACTGTTTGGTAAAGAATAGACAGTGGTACGGTGTAGAACTTAGTTTCGAATAACCACCAAGTGATTTGCGTTGTCGGATCGCCACAACTTACAAATCATTGGAAACTTCTAAATCAACGGTATTCTTACGCTTGGGCCAGAGTGAAGGAAGATTGACAATTTGAAACCTAGGTTCAACACAGCGTTCGGTAAACCAACTTCTAAGTTTATTCTCAATGAGAGAGGAAATCTTGGGGACATTTTGTAGTTTTGCTCTGGAGCCAATTAAGGATTTAACAGTAAACTCCAATCTACAATCTGGGGAGAACAGGAACATCAAGGCTGTTTTACTATCATCTTGGTCCGATTCTTTTGATTCCGGCATTTTAATGAGTGAAACCGTTAAGCACCCTGAGAAACGTACGATGGAAACGGACAACAGGATGGGAAGAACGGCAGTGAGAGGGCGAGGATGATTCAAAAGAATCTTAGTCTCTATGCCAAGGGTTAAAGTATCGGATAAATCCACATCGATTTTTGCCTCCAATCTCAGAGAATTGTCACTTGAATGCATTATTCGACAGTTGGAGAAGATGGGGAAGTCATCACCAATGTCAATTTCTGTGATTTTTATCTTGTCCAAATAATCGGGCATATCTGTAGTTTGAAGGAACTCGTCCAAAGAATGATAGATGTTGTTTTCCAACAAGGCCTCTGAGCGGAAATGGGCCATTGATTGAGCCACAAGAACATTGAACCAGTCAAGAGATTCCGATGGGTGGTTTTCGACATCGTAGTATGTTTTTTCGAGAATAGACTTGACTATGGAGTCCTCATCCGCATCCTCTGCCCCCTCTTTCGAAGCGTCCCGATTAGCTTTGTTTCGCCGAACTACAACCCCACTCGCTTCTCGCACCGATGTGGTTTTCCCCAGTGATGGTGATGGGTCAGCAAACACAAAGAATTTGATAAAGATCACAATCACAACCATCACACTCAATTGGCCAATCACCAAGCCTTGAGTGAAGCTCCACTTACTCAGAGACGCATGATGGGTCATCAGCAAGCTTGCCGAATCATGAAGGAATAATTCACGTTGTTGTTGAAAGAGTTTCTCTTGCTGCTCCTTGAGACGTTCTTGTAGTTGCTCCAAATTCACCAAGTTCTGGGCCTTGATATGCATCGTTTTGCCGCGATCATCCAGGGGTTTGAGTTTGATCTTGAGGTTTTCCTTGGCTGCTTCTAGATCATTTGAATCGATGAGGTCTGACATGACCGGGGGTGGATTTTTCGCGTAGAGTGTGGGTTGCGAATACAAAGGATAAAGGGAAAAGGGAAAAGGGTAAAGAATAAAGGACCTAGAAGGGACTTGGACTTATTAAGAGCTTACAAAGGACTTATAGAGTATTTTTAGCTCATTATCTTATTCAACCAACCAACGAACGAACGAGTGAGTGAGTAGTGAATTCGCGTAATTTGTTACACTTCTTATTATATTTGATTTCTTTATAATGAGCCCCAGCGTCTAGAGCCACAAGTCAGGTATTGGTCTTATAGGTTGGTTTTCATAGCACTCGGTATTGAATTAATAGTACTGGGTATTTAATGCACTCGATAATGATTTAATAGTACTGGGTATTGATACTCTTTGGTATTGAATTACTCGCACTCATATTCAAATTATAAGAGTTCGCCTCACTCATCACTCGCATTCACTCACACACTTACTCACACACTTACTCACACACTTACTCACACACTCACACACACACACACTCACTTACTCACACACTCACTCACTCACACACTCACTCACTCACTAACTCGCTTCGCTCGCTCGCTCGCTCGCTCGTTTGTTCGTTGAGAGAAACCCTTCTTGTGTGCTCTTGTAGTTTGACAATTTTGGGTGCAATAACGTCAAGTCTTTATGTACACACAAATCATAATGTTTCAAGTCCGAATTACTTGAGTTCCAAAATCATGAGATTCTTTGGCAAGACTATGCGGTAGTGTGTGATTTCAATTGGCTGATTTTACATATAGTTACTCAATTCCGTTTGCAGACAATAACGAAATTTACTAATCAATTGTAAGCTTCTGGCTACTTAAACCACCTTGGTTTGGATATTCGCAGATGGTATTGCTGTACTGTCTTGTGTGTTCGCAGCCAAAGCGAACAAAGGAGCGAACGAACAAGCGAGCGAGTGAATTTGTTCGTTCGTTCGTGAGTTGCGAATTCTTAACGAACAAGCAAAGTAAAGAGTTTGCGTCCGTCGGAAGCGGCACAACCAAGTGCTATAGAGTATGCCTAGGTGGCCTATTCTATCCGAATCTTTCAAGTATTCTTGTCTCTGGAATACTTACGCTTATTAGTCTACACTTCTTAGTTCCCACAAACTCCTTGTTCGTATTATTAGTCTAAACTAAGATACCTCTAACTTGAGGAAATAGCGGGCTAGTGTTAAGATTAACCTCGTTCAAATAGTCTGAGTATACAACTGTAACTTCGATGCTTTTATTAGAGGAATAATACTAGTACTTATATACTGTTCAGAATAGTAATAGGGATAGATCCTATTACTAATCGAGGTAGCTAGTTAACAATCAGTTGCCCATTCATCTTTTGGTCTCATCCGAAAAACCAACGCTCAACTTTACCTGGTCCCACGAGTTATCCCTCAAAAGAATGGTTCTTTCCGCACACCAATCGGCAAATACGAATGGCTGGTCTTACCTTTTGGCATATGCGATGCAACACAAGTGTTCGCGGGATACATGACAGAACTTCTCAGGCCGAGCCATACATTGTATCTTGATGACATTCTCATTTTCTCCAAATCTCCTAAGGATCATGAAAAACATGTTCCAAGGTACTTTTGTTGCTCAAAGACAATCACCACGAGGTTAATTGGAAAAATCTATTCTTGGTAAATCTTCAGTGGAATGGGATGGTCATGAAATTAGCTGCGACGGTATCGCAGCAACTGATACCACTCGTGGCCAAATCAAAAATCTAGGAAAACCTCAAACCAAATCAAGAATTTTTAGGACATGTTGGTTATCTCCAAGATATGATTCCGATTTTCGCAACCAGAGCTGCTCCGTTAACCGAACTTATAAAAAAGTCTGACCATTTTAATTGGTCAACCCGCTGTGAGGATGGTTTTAATGACTTGAAAACGGCAGTTTTGGAGAGTGTGACACTTTAGGTTTATGAAGCAAACGCATTAGTATGAATTTTTTGCTGTTGCAGCGGTCTTACTACAACCGGACCGTCTAAACCCTAATCTATGGCGTCCAGTGGAGTATCGCTCAAAGAAATTAAACGTGAACCAACGTAACTGAGACATCAACATTAAAGATTTTTTTGCCGTCACATTATTCCAGAAGTTTCGTTTGTATCTTGAATGTAAGGAGTTTACAATCTTCACAGACCAATCCCTGATTGGTAGATGGACCCAGGGGAATATCATCAATCATTCACTCATTTATTAACTCACCCAGTCATTCACTCACGCACTCATGCACTTATTTACTCACTCGCTTCACTCACTCATTCATTCACTCACGCACTCATTCACTCACTCGCTTCACTCACTTCGCTCGTTCGTAGATAGCAGCAAAATAGGCTGGAATATTTGATCCTAAAATCCAACGTTGGATTTCCAAGATCAGTCATTTCAAGTTTAAGGTGCTCTATCTAAAAGTAGAATTAAATGTCCTAGCTGAGAATTTGTCCGTACACCTAACAACTAGTGATTGAGTGGTTAGGTGTACGGTCTTTTCAACTGAACTCATGAGCGAGCGAACAAACAAGCTAATCCTTTTGATTGAACACATGAGCGAGCGAACGAACAAGCGAATCCCTTCGACTGAACTCATGACCGAGCGAACGAGCAAGCGAATCCTTTCGACTGAACTCATGACCGAGCGAACGAACAAGCTAATCCTTTTGACTGAACTCACTCGCTTCGCTTGTTCGTTCGCTCGCTCATCCTTTTGACTGAACTCACTCGATTCGCTTGTTCGTTCGCTCGCTCATCCTTTTGACTGAACTCACTCGCTTCGCTTGTTCGTTCGCTCGCTCATCCTTTTGACTGAACTCACTCTCTTTGCTCGCTCATAAGTTGCGAGTTTTTTTAACTGAACTCACTCGCTTCGCTCGCTCGTTCGTTCGCTCGCTCGTTCGTTCGCTCGCTTCTTCACAACCTACAGTATATAAATTTAATATCACACTCATATGATAAAAACCTATCGAAATCAAAATAAGACAATTCTGTGGGTATTTAAAGTTTCAATTCATGGTGGGACTAAACTCCTGCATGGCAGGGACTTTCAAATGTCGAAACAATAGTTTTATGCATTAAGTTAAACAGTATATTTAGAAGTTTTGGTATAGTGAAAATCAACAAAAATGATATCGTGATGATCAGCAAAAATGATAATCAAAAAAATGATATCGTGATAATCAAAAAGATATCGTGATAATCAAAATGAAATCTCGATAATCAACAAGAAAAGTTTTCAATCACGCAATCTTCTTCTTCTTTGATTTTGGAATGGCAATAGGACGAGTTGTAGGTGGGAGTTTCCTTATTTCATCATCCAGCAGACTATCATCCAACTCCTTCTTCTGTATCCACTCCTTGACGTTTGTAAGCAAGCTCTTTTGTTGATTCAAGTCTTTGTTTGCATTTCCAATGTATTTCAGGGCGAATTCGTTCATTGGGGAGATATCTTCGGTGTCACTGCTAGGGGCCAGCTTACCTTCCAAGAAGGAAGCCACGTCGAATTTCTTACCACGCATATACTCTCTCACTTCAAAGTACAAGTCTTTGGAGACGTTTTCCAAGTTTGTTTGATTTTTCTTCCAGTAAGTTCTAAAGTCACTAATATGTTTTTTGAATTCCAATTCGTTCTTTTTGAACCAACTGACGTTAAGTTCTTTACGAGTGGCACCACGTTGGAAGTTTCTCATCAAGTATTTATCGTAATCGCGGATGATTTTGGTGATTATATCTGATGTTGAGATACCTTCTGTTCTTTGAGTTGTGAGGAACATTCCCATTTCTTTGATTGGTTTATAGATGTCATCACTATCTGACAGTGCATATGGTAAGTCATCATGAGCCACGTAGTCAATGCGATGTTTCAAGAGGAAATCTGTGGTTACACACCATGGGGCGTCAGGAATCACTTCATCAACCCATTTACAATGAAGTAATGTTTCGAGACGTTGTTTGTCAGTCAACACTGTTAAACCCTTACGTTTGTGGGTCTCGATATCCAGCGGCACTCCACAAACCAATTCCACGTTCTCAAACGCCTTCTTGGCTTGTTCTAATTGCTTCATATGTCCCAAATGGAAAAGGTCAAAAACACCATCAGCATAGATACGAATTGGACGATCAGTAGCTGGAATATTAAACTTAAAGCCTTGAGGACGAAACTTGCGTAAGTCTTCAGGAAGTTGATCATCAAGCTTCTTTTCCCGAGCTTCAAACTCCTTACGGGCTTGAGATTCTTCAACTTTCCTCTTCTTATTCAATTGTTCTTCTTCATCAGATTCGTTATCCTCCTCACTGCTTGTTGGGGTCCTGGATCTCTTGTTTCTCTTGAAAAGCGAAGTCAACGTAGGTGCTAGCGACTCTACAGATATAGATCTCTTCAATTTGAGCCTGGTGCTTGGGGGGGCACCTGCTTCCTTCTTTCCACTCATGTTTGCTTTTAATAAGTTCCAACAACACGTGAGTGTTTTCTCTGGAATTAATCTTGATTGTCATGTCCACATACGAAAGCATGTGAGAATTTGCAGAGGTTAACTACGGTCATGGCTTTACAGGTTGATGATTTGGTTTACGATGGTTTAGTTAGTTTTGATGTTTAGAGGTTTAGACTCAACATTTATATTTGTTGGGTATTATGAGATGGGTGGTGATTAATGTGAGATTAGAGTGATGTGTTGGTGTGTTGGTGTGTTGGTAATGATGGTAATGTATTGGTAATGTGTTGGTATGTGTTGGTATGGTAATGTGTTGATATTAGTGTATTATAAATATTGTACACCATTGATGTGTTGGTAAAGTTAAACTATTTTGTGGTTTGATATGAGGATGAATATTGTATACTAAACTATCAAATTACACCATACACCATACACCATACACCATACACTCACACCATACACTCACACCATACACTCACACCATACACTCACACCATACACTCACACCATACACACACACCATACACTTTATCACATCACTCCAAATCCCACATTTCTTAATCACACTTCCTTCACACTTTATCACCAAAGATATGCATAAATCAATTTGTGACAAAGGGGACTGTCAAGGTTTGTGCACTATTAAACTCCATACATTGTGAATGTATTTGTGCAAGGAACATTGAAAACTCTAGACAATAAACTTTGAACAAACTTTGAACAAACTTTGAACAAACTGAACAAACTTTTCTCATCAAGATTGAAAAATCAAAAGATCACCACATCCAACCTTGAAACCTACACAAGAAACAGGTCATTCAAAAGCATAGAGACACACCCCTCCTTTGGTGATAATATAAAGCAATTGCTCGCGTTGTGGAGATTTTTAAAGTTTTTTTCAACCCATTATGAAAGTATACACTCTTTCAGACCTTCGATACATCAGTGCACCAACTCTCCGAGCATGGTATCGAGGAGGTGCGGTTGGTAAGTTTGCCATTGTTGACGTACGCGATCTGGATCGTATTGGGGGTCATCTTCGTGGTAGTTGGCATTACCCATCCAATAGCTTTGGATTTAAACTTGCCGAACTTCAAAAGCGATTGATTGACAATGAAATTACAGATGTAGTGTTTCATTGCGCATTATCACAAGTTCGTGGACCCTCGGCAGCACTCAAGTTTTTAAGATATCAAGATGAATCGGATTTGAAGGTTTGGGTCTTGAAGGGTGGCTTTACAGAATGGCAAGAATTATATGGTGAAGATGAGGAAGTTACAGAGGGGTTTAAAAAGGATTTATGGAGATGAATATTGGAGATGTGAGTGAATTGAACATGTGAGGGTATTGAACATGTGATTGAATTGAACATGTGAGTGTACTGAACATGTGTATTGATAAAAAAATTTGTATCAGATATTAATGATCAGATATGATATCATATCAACGATATCATATCAACGATATCATATCGTAATGTGACAAAACAAACCTTTGGGTAACAAAATTAATCATTTTTGACACAGAAGGTTATATGGTCACAATACATATTGTGTAATAAAGAGCAAGCTTAAACTATAAAGCCCCAATCTCATCAACCTGGGTTGATTGGTATGAGTTGGCTAGCTTTTCTGGATAAACCAGGGGAATGCTATTTTGTTGATGGGAATTGATAACGGTGGAATTAAGCACTGTACATGCATATGCACGTGGATAATAGCTCCGTATACGCAGTGTATTCAGAGTATTTTTGCATGAGTTTAACCCAAGATACTGATGGAGGTTTTTTGGTTGTGTGTTTTGTTGTGTGTGTTGTGTGTGTTGTGTTGTATGGGGTGCTGTGTTGTATGGGGTGCTGTGTTGTATGGAGTGTTTTTTGTATGGAGCGTTTGTTGCATGGAGTGCGGTGTTGTATGGAGTGTTGTACGGAGTGTTTTGTTGGAGTGCTACGTTGTTGTGCTGCGTTTTATGGTGTGCTCCGTTGTTGTGCTATGTATTATATACTCTCTGTTAAACTTTTCCAAACCTATACAAATACACTAATTATTCATATCCATTACTCTCTCGTAATCCGGATTTGTGTAACAACTATGCATTCAACAAGTTGTCAAGATGAATACTTGGATGGTCATGGTGACATATCCAAGGTCATGATGACATATCCAGGTCATGATGACATATCAAGGTAATGATGACATATCAAGGTCATGATATATGATAATTTTTTAGTATAATAATCATTCATCAAAGTGTACATTGTTATATTTTCAGTATACGGCAAAATCATCACCATGTGAACATTGTCATATTTTCAGTATATGGCGAAATCAACATTATAGCACATTGCAACATCATTCCAACCATCATACAATCAAAAGAAATGTCCAATAGAACATAGAAGAGGCATTTCTAGAACAAACAAATTTTATTAGCGTATTATTCAAGGGCTGTTGTATGATGAAAGGGGTGAAATGAATCAAGTTGTAAAGTGTTTCAAGATGCTGGCTATAAAGACAAAGGAATGGTAAAGCTTAATCGGAGATATGGGTGCAAAATCACATGTTTCGAAGATAAATAATATAGGGTGTGTATGTTGGCTGAGACAATGTACACATTTGACATGATTAGAGAGAGCAGGTGTGAGGTGAATGAGAAATGAGCAGAAGAATAGAGAAATGGACAAGTGGGCAAATGGACATAGACAACTAGACTAGACAACTAGACTAGACAAATAGACATAGACCACTAGACTGGACAACTAGACTAGACAACTAGACATACACAAATAGACCAATAGACGAATACACTAGACAAAAAAGTACAAACAATCAAGTAAACATCTAAAAGAAACCATCCAAGAACCACATCCATGAACCACATCCATGCAACAATACCATCAAACAATACTCATCATCCTCATTAGCTGGTCTAGTATACCCTTTTCGCTTGTGCGCAACCCTTTGATACCCAAAAGAGCTCACCTCCAGCAGTGAGAAAAAAAAAATGGAGTCGCACTTTGTTACACGGAAAAGACAAGGACAGAAAAGGGACGATGGGAGATAGCTGGTTTGAGGACGAATCGGTGCTTCTGCGTGGGGAACGTTGGAATTACGTGTACCTTTTGGCGATCACAATTGATGGGAACAATTCCCGCAGGGGTGATTGTCTTGAAAAACCGACTTATTATTCTCTGACAATAGGACTCGTTGGACACTTTCACGGCGTCAATTAACGTTCAATTAGAAGGTATTGTTATTAAATTAATTACATGAACAATACCATTCCATCGCATACTCTCTACCAAAGACCCCCCTCCCCCCTAATTCACATGAAAGTGTGGGCTGTGTCTTGAGCAAACATCTTAGCTCAAGCAAAGTCCATAACCCTCATAGCCAAGGTGTCTCTCATGAGAAAGTTTGATTTAAAAATAGCACAATCCTAACACACCACAAACCCGGATTATGCGTTGAAAGAGGACACAAAGATCTGAGATAGGCATGGAAAAAGAAAAAGTGAAAGGAGGAGGAAGTGATTCGAATTATAGCGATTAGTTTCAAGATTTCTATTTTTAGTGGCATGGCTTCCTTAATAGGGATAAATGGTATGGGCGGTTAAAAGAGTATATAAGGGGAAGTGATTTCGCTGTTTTGATATCATTATTCAAACAAAAAACACAAATCAATCCAATATGATACCAATCAAATCTTTAGTCACCCTTGCAAGTCTTGTCGCTATTGCAGCTGCCGAAACTTGTAACCCACTCCATGGAAACTGTTCACCAGTACCAGCGCTTGGAAAAGACATCAGCGATTCTTTCAACTCGGAATCACCAAACTACTCGGTGATGGCGTACCCTAACGGAGTTCACTACACCTCCAACGGGTTGGAGTTGACCTTGGCTAAACGTTTTGATAACCCTTCAATCATCTCTAACTTTTACATCATGTTTGGTAGAACAGAAGTTCACTTGAAAGCCGCTCACGGAGTCGGAGTCATCTCATCCTTCTATCTCCAATCTGATGACTTGGATGAAATCGACATCGAATTCTTCGGTGCTGACACAACTCAAGTTCAATCTAATTGGTTCTCAAAAGGTAACACTGCAACTTATGATAGAGGTGGATTCCACAATATCCCATTCGTTCCACAAAATGACTTCCACAACTATACCGTTGACTGGACAAAAGATTACATCAACTGGTGGGTCGATGGTACTTTACTCAGAACTTTAACCCCAAACAACCCTCAAGGATTCCCACAATCCCCAATGCGTTTGTTTGCTGGTATCTGGGCAGGTGGTGACCCTTCAAACGCCCCTGGTACTATTGAATGGGCTGGTGGTATCACTGACTACTCCCAAGCTCCTTTCACCATGGCTATCAGCAAATTGGTTGTTTCAGATTATTCTTCAGGTAAATCATACTCTTATTCTGATCAATCAGGTGCTTGGCAAAGTATTAAAGCTGAAGGAGGTTCTATTAACGGTAGAATCGGCCAAAGCAACAATGCTCCACCTGCTGAACAACCTCAACATTCTAGTTCTACCACTTCTGCTGCTTCATCTTCAACTTCCTCTCAACCATCTGCTTCATCATCTGTTTCATCAGCTGCTTCACCATCTTCCTCTTCTTCATCTTCTCAAATTTCTACTCAAGCTAATCAAAGCAGTTCAGAATCATCAACCCCATCTTCTTCTTCAACAAGAACAACAATCACTTCTGGACAAGCTCCTGGTCCTCAAGTCACAGGAATTCACTCAAGAGACTCAGCAAGCTTTTCTGAGAGTGCCTCAACTGTGCAATCATCCAGTCACTCTGATGCTCAACCATCTGGTAGTCAATCTGATGCTCAAGTATCTGCTAGTCAATCAGATGCTCAACCATCAGCATCCACAACTGCTACAGTGACCCCAACAGTATTGAGTGAAACCACTACTGCTACTTCTACATCCACACAATCAACCACTCATTCAATTTCTTCACACTCAAATGTTGGTGTGACCAGCAAGTACAACGCATTTATGGTTGCCTTGTCATTGTTTGTCTACCTGATGTACTAACATCATTGCATTTTTCTTCTTTCCATTTATAGTTGCATAATTTAATATTGTTATAATGATGTAGAGTTACGAACGAGTGAAGTGAGAACAAACGAGCAAAGTGAGTGAGAACAAACGAGCGAAGTGAGAATAAACGAGCGAAGCGAGTGAATGAATAGTGACTTGTGAGGTTTGTTCAATTATTTCGGTACGGGTTTTTAGAGGTTTGTTCCATATTGGTTTTGATTGCTTGGCTGCGAATATTGGTTATATTGGGGGAGTAATTGCGAACGAATCACCATGATTAAAGGATATTGTACGGAAAAGTTATCGGAAATACTCTCTATTATATATCATCGTTATAATCATTGCTAAACGAACGAACGAACGAACGAGCGAAGCGAGTGAGTGAGTGAGTGAGTGAGTGAGTGAGTGCGTGAGTGCGTGAGTGAGTGCGTGAGTGCGTGAGTTTGTTTGAATCTACCGAATTCGCTACTCACGTAGGAACGAGCGAACGAGCGAACGAGCGAACGAGCTAACGAGCTAACGAGCTAACGGGCACAATAACTCACTCATTCACTCACTCACTCACTCACAAACTCACTCATTCACTTACGCACTCACGCCCTCACTCACTCAATCACTCACGCACTCACTCAATCACTCACTCACTCAATCACTCACTCACTCACTCACTCACTCACTCACGAACGAACGAACGAACGAACGAACGAACGAACGAACGAACGAACGAACGAACTCACGCACTCACGAACGAACGAACTCACGAACGAACGAACTCACGAACTCACGAACTCGCTTCGCTCGTTCGTTCGTTCGCTCGTTCGTTCGTTCGTTCGCTCGCTCGCTCTACATCACAATCATTTCTTTCAAACATTAAACCTAATCTCTACTAAATTAAACTTGGCCCTTCATAGAATCCACGTTGCACGCCTGCAGTCATTTGTGGTGCCATATTCTGATTCATTTGGCCGGAAATAACTTGATGGTTCATTTGAGCTTGGTTACTCAATCCTGTTCTTGCTTGTTGCAAAAAGTATTGTTTCAGCTGTTCTTGCTGAGTTTCAGGAAATACTGCAATTGTTGGCAAATTCTCTAGTCCACCTGCAGTGGCTTGTGGTTTCAATGGTTCCGGCTTTTGTGCTTGTTGCGCGGCAAACAAGTCACTGGTGGTTTGGGAAACGGCAAATGGGTTGTTACCAGTGGCATTGGCCTTGATGGGGGTGGCCTGGCTACTGCTGTTATTGTTGAATGACAATGCGGTTGTGGAGCTGGTTGATGTAAAACGCGTGTTGGCAAAGGGGTTGGAGCTTTGTTCGATAGGTTGTCCCGTCAAGCTGGATGTTAGCTTGGAAAATGGGTTGGTGTTGGATCTGGTCAATGCAGATGGAACGCGCAGCGACACGTTCAGGTTGAATGGGTTTGTCCTGGATCCAGTTTGTTGTTGTTGGAGATATTGTTGTTGAAGTTGTTGTTGCTGGAGTTGTTGTTGTTGGAGTTGTTGCTGTTGAAGTTGTTGCTGTTGAAGTTGTTGTTGCTGAAGTTGTTGTTGCTGAAGTTGTTGTTGCTGAATTTGTTGCTGTTGGAGTTGCTGCTGCTGAAGTTGTTGCTGTTGAAGTTGTTGTTCGTCAAATGGTTGGAGGGTTTGTTGGGGAATTTGCTGTTGGATGGCGAAAATTTGAGGCAAGCTTGATCCCCATGGATTGAATGTGGATTGTTGAACAAGAAGAGTATTTCTTCTATTTAATTCAGCTTGTTGTGCGAGTACAACTGGGTTTTGTTGGGGTTGGCCTTGGGGTTGGCCTTGAGCTTGAGCTTGAACTTGAGCTTGAGCTTGAGCTTGAGCTTGGGCTTGTTGGGCTTGTTGGGCTTGATGAGCTTGAGCTTGAGCTTGTTGGGCTTGTTGACCTTGCTGACCCTTACCTTGTTGACCCTGACTTTGTCCATCTTTTGATTTTGAATTCTCCAATAAATATTGCTGCCTATTTGCTTCAAAATTAGGATCTTGAATATATTCCTCCAACAGAGAAGTTAAAGCCGTTGGAGCATGTTTGATTGTGGGGACATGTAATTTTGTAGCATATTCCAAATGTTTAGCCACACGCAAGTAATCAATTACATATTTTGTTTGATCAACAAACTTTTTATAGATTTTCAAAGCCCTTTCAGCATCAACTTTGGACATTTCGAAATAATGTTCCAACAAGTTGATGACACCTTCATTCAATTGTTGGAACAAGGCAAGTAAATCATTCACCAATAAGCGGAAGGCAGTGAGAACGATATCATTATTCACTTCACTCTCCATAAAGTTGTTCTTCAATAACTCATCAATTTGTTTTTGAACAGCTTCACATTCTCTAAGTAAGCCTTTATTTATAGATATGGTACGTAAACGACCACCTGATTGGTTGGAAGTATTACTTGATCTTTCATCTCGTACATAATCTACTCCTATAGCATCAAATTGTTTAACTTTTGTTTGAAGATACTTCAGATAACGTACAACAAAGCGAACATCTGAGTTGAAACCTCCTTGACCCAGTCCATGACCATGAACTCCAGAGCTACCTGAATGAAAATTTTTAGTTATGTTGGAATTATTTAAATTCAACATGTTTGATTTAGTCAAGTATTCAAGTGCCACATTTCTATCTCCTTCACGGATCATTATGTGTATAACGATTAAAGATTTGTATACAACTGACCATGACAGATCTTGTAATCTAACCAGTAAAGCCCTCATCACGGAATTAAAGTTTTCATGCTCTGTACGATGATCGATGGATGTTGCCATCAAGATGGGCTCGATATATTTTGGTTTAGGGGCTGCCACCTTGACTTTGGTGGCTCCTTTGACAATCTTTTCATAGGTTGTCATGTGGTAATTTGTTGTGATCCTTAAAGTTTTGCGAGCGAAGCAAAACGAGCGAAGCGACAAACAGCGACAAACGAGCGAAGCGACAAACGAGCGTAGCGAGTTTGTATATCAAGTGTAGTAAAGACATGTGTATAGTAAAGACATTTGAATAGTAAAGAAATACAGTAAAGAAATGTAAGTGTATAAGTGAGTTTAAATACGTTTTAATTACTTAAAAATAAATACTCATTGTGCTATGCTAATGTCATTTGATGTATTATATATTAAACAAAGATCTGATTAATAAGACACTATTAATATACGAGTCAACAAATTTTTAACCTTGCCCAACATGTAAATTTACTCTATAACATCCAATACATATATCACTTGTAGATTGCCAAAGTGTTGATTCTCGTTGCTCACATGATTACTCCTATCTTTGTTCAATGATGCTGCACTTTCGCAATATCATCCATCCCTATAACCTGTACACAAGATACCTTACACAAGACAAATATCGCCCCAATGTATTATGTCATAACGTATTAATCATAGCAACAGTCCAAGAAGAACGAGCGAAGCGAGTTAGTGAGTGAGTTACTAGCTAGTCATTAACTACATTTGGTTTTCACTCTTGACTTAATTTGGATGTTAGTTGTTCCAATCGATTATCTGGTTTGGATGTTCGTTGATTCAATTAAGCATTGTATATTTCGAAACTGGTTCTTAAAGGTTTACAAAGAACCATGACACATCAGTGACTTGAGTACTGTGTTTGCAGGGACCACGAAACATCCGTAACTTGGATCAATTCAATACTGTGCTTTGATGGCTGCGAAAAATTCATTTTGACTGACCGACAAGGTCAATCATCAACTGTGTATGTGTACAAAAAAAAACTACACAAGACACCACTACACAAGACATCACTACACAAGACACCACACATATCACCTCTACATATATCATCTCATGTCATTCTATCTCCTGTCAATATATACATACCACTACCTCAAAAATAATCTTAATTTCTTCACTTCACTTCTTCATGTTACCTCTCTTTTCCAAGAAATCCTTAGCTTCATTCACCTTGGTGGCCAAGTACGAACTACCTCCCTTGTCTGGATGGTTAGCCATCATCAATTTTCTGTGCTGCTCTTTCAATTTGGTCTTGGATAAGGTTGTTTCCTTCAAGTTAAGAATCTGAAGGGCTTCTTTTGCGGTCATTTTTTGCCCAAAGGTTCCAGAAATAAAAGCCTTACCGTTGACACCAGGCTTGTTTGATTTGAAGAACCCAGCGGCAAAGTATGCTGTTCCAAGGATTCCGAACCCGGTGATGAATGGGTGGTTACCCATCCATTCCACACCCTGGTCAAAGTAGTATTCGGCGCTCCCCTCTGGTGCTTTTTTCCTCTGTAGCTGTCCGTTGAACTGAGGCTGTTGTAAGTGTGCCGAGTCTATGGTTTGTTGTTGTGTGCGTTCCCCTGGAATCCCAAGCGTAGGAATCTCTATATTGCTCATTGGTTTTTTTTTTTCATCAATCGCCTCTTGAGAAATTTCATCATATACTCCGATTATGTAATCGTCTTTGAGGTATGTGTCTTACCTAATCATTACCTAAGCTCGTATCAGCGATGTATTGGGAGAGATTTTTCTCATCGCATCGCTAATTTGATCAATTACAATGAGAGTTTACCAATGTCATTTCTGTTCCTCACCAGTGTATCCCCTTCATGGGATAATGTTTGTTAGAAACGATGCCAAAGAGTTTAGATTCTGTCGTTCCAAATGTCATCACGCATTCAAGCAACGTCGTAATCCTCGTAAGTTGAGATGGACTAAAGCATTTAGAAAGGCAGCAGGTAAAGAATTGGTGGTGGACTCTACTTTAACATTTGCTTCAAGAAGAAATGTTCCAGTGAGATATAATAGAGACCTCGTGGCTACAACCTTGAAAGCTATGACTCGTGTTGAAGAAATTAGACAAAAGAGAGAAAGAGCATTCTACAAGAATAGAATGAAGGGTAACAAGGAAAGACAATTGGCTTTGGATAAGAAATTAATTGAAGATCACCCAGAATTCTTAAGAATGAGAGATGTGGAGATTAGAAGAAAGGCTGAAAAGGCTGCTGCAAAGGAAGCCAAGATGCAAGATGAAGAAGAAGAAATTGCTTCTGAGGACATGATGTCTGAAGATGAAGAAATGGAATCTGAAGAGGAGGAACAAGTTAAGCAAAAGGTTGTATTGAAAAACAAGAGAAAGGTTAGAGCTTAAGCAAAGGTTATCAAAATAAAGGTACTCAAATAAATTATGGCCAAACAAATTTATCAAATAAATCACACTACATTGAAGCCATGTATGAATATATTAAGAATAGGGATGCTTGTGACAAACAAATGATATTGTTTGATTAAAGCAAGTGAAAATAAATCTGATGTAATAAAATAGTGTAGAATATGTAGGGATGGCGAACGAGCGAAGCGAGTGAGTGTGTGAGCGAACTCTTTACTAATTGTTATGACCTCACTCGGTTTGTTTGAGCCTAGTGAATTCGTGCGTGAGCGAACTCTTAAGTAGTTGTTATGACCTCACTCGGTTTGAACCTACTGAATTCGCTAATCACTCACCCACGCACGAACTCACGGACGCACTCACGAACGAACGAACGAACGAACGAACGAACGAACGAACGAACTCGCTTCGCTCGTTCGTACTCTTGTCACCTTTACGTAAACTCTTTAAACAACCCTAATGTGGCATTGAAATAATCCTCAATGGCTATAAATCGCCCTCAATGTCAAGCTTAGTTTTCACTCACTCACAACAAAATCGCTTCGCTCGTTTGTTCTCACTCACTCACAACAAGAAATAGTCATTTCTGAACCAATCAATTGACAGCCAACATGAAACTCTTTCAAAAAGAACAAACGAGTTTGTGAGTGAGTTTGATAGCAAAGAGAGTAAATAGTGATTTAACACTATTGTAATGTCATCACTATTTATTCTTTACATAATTGAATCCAAAACTGATAGCAGAATAGAAATGGGGAATACCATTTGGGTTATTTGAATATCAATTTGGAACGAGCGAACGAGCGAACGAGCGAACGAGCGAAGCGAGTTGAGCGAGTGAGTGCGTGAGTGAGTGAGTGAGTGAGTGAGTGAGTGAGTGAGTGAGTGAGTGAGTAGCGAAAACGAGTTCGTGCGAGTTCGCTCGTTCGTTCGCTCGTTCGTTCGTATGTTCGTTCGTTCGTTCGTTTGTTCGTTCGTTCGTTTGTTTGTTCGTTCGTTCGTTTGTTTGTTCGTTCGTTCGTTCGGTCGTTCGTTCGTTCGTTCGTTCGTTCGTTCGTTCGTTCGTTCGTTCGTTCGTTCGTTCGTTCGTTCGTTCGTTCGTTCGTTCGTTCGTTCGTTCGTTCGTTCGTTCGTTCGTTCGTTCGTTCGTTCGTTCGTTC
>JAKUAJ010000014.1:73591-94162 GCA_030562865.1 Kodamaea lidongshanica (nom. inval.) | reverse complement strand
CTAGTAACTTTGACAATTACATCGAGTAGCTTTGAGAATTGGTAGCTTGGCTCCAAAGATACTTTACAGCAATTTCGCACATTCTGCTTTGCAGACAATATGATCACTGTCGTAGTACCGTTATATTGCACCTTCACTGCATTTTTACCCACTGCTCTGATATGATTGAGAATTCACATACACCATAATATGTTCCATATTCCGCTTTCATTTTCTACATTAATGCAGCTTTAAACTATTGATACGTAGACGGAATGGTGAGAGTCTGAGATGATTGAGAAAATCTCATAAAGTCACGAACGAACGAACGAACGCACGCTTCGCTCATTCGTTATGCAACGAATAAAAGAATAAGACATCACACTCATTAAAGCTCATTCTCATAAATGATAGTCCAATCATTAGATTTTCACTTTTGGGTTGTTAATTTTGTAAATGGATAAGCATACCAAACTACACTCATATTGCAAATTATAGTGACTATGAGCTTGAGGTTTTGGTGAAGGTTTTTGAGGTCTTGGTGATTTAGTGAATATCCTATACATTTTTTGTCATCTTCATAAGACAAAACATGTCAATATTATCACCAATATTCATAAAACATAACACGAATAGTGCTGTGAAGAATACGAATAGTGCTGCGAAGAATACGAATAGTGCTGCGAAGCAGTACTATGAGTGCACGTATAGTATTTCAAATGAGTGAGAGCACTTGAACGAACGAACGAACGAGCGAAGCGAGTGAGTGAGTGCGTTCGTGAGTGCGTTCGTGAGTGCGTTCGCGAGTTATATACCTAACAAAGAATAAGAAAGAATGAGAACATCTCACTCACTCATTTCGGTCGTTCGTTTTTAATAAATTCGCTGCTCACTCACTCAGTCTCACTTTGTTCGTTCCGAATAGTGCTGCGAAGAATACGAATAGTGCTGCGAAGCAGCACTATGAGTGCATGTATAGTATTTCAATTAAGTGAGAGCATTTGACTCTACGAATAGTACTGCTTCGCAGCACTATGAGTGCATGTATAGTATTTCGATTTAGTGAGAGCATTTGACTCTACGAATAGTACTGCTTCGCAGCACTATGAGTACATGTATAGTATTTCAATTTAGTGAGAGCATTTGACTCTACGAATAGTACTGTTTCGCAGCACTATGAGTGCATTTGACTCTTAATCAAAAGGTTCTCTTTACAAGAGTAAAGACAGTCTGGTTATCTGATCCATAATGTATGCATATCAAAATTCTTCATTTCTGTATCAATCATCACTTCTTCACTATCCATCATAATTCTTGGTTGCAAAAATTGATATCATGCAGGACTTTCCCAAATGAGAGAAGGTGACCATTAAAGACAACCATAGAATAGTGTTTATATTATCTTTCAGCACTATAGATTTGGACGAACGTAACGAATGAGCGTAACGAATGAACGTAACGAATGAACGTAACGAATGAACGTAACGAATGAGCGAAGCGATTTCGTGAGTGAGTGAGTGAGTGAGTGAGTGAGTGAGTGAGTGAGTGAGTGAGTGAGTGAGTGAGTGAGTGAGTGAGTGAGTGAGTGAGTGAGTGAGTGAGTGAGTGAGTGAGTGAGTGAGTGAGTGAGTGACTTCATTACTTCATGACCTCATGACTTCATGACTTCGTGACTTCATGACTCCATGACTTCGTGACATCATGACTTCATAACTTCATAACTTCATAACTTCATAACTTCATAACATCATGACTCCATGACTTCGTGACTTCCATTATTGCGTCTTTAGAGGTTACTTCCATTCCAACAACCTAAATGTTACCAATGGAAGCAACAATTAGTGCACTACAAAACACTAAATGATATCAAATTCAAATCATAAGAATTCGCAACTCACTCACTTCAATACCCTTTGTATATTCCATTGGGTCTTAGTGATGTGTCAGGTCCTACATTGAAGCCATGTATGAATATATTAAGAATAAGGATGCTTGTGCACAAACAAATGATATCTTTTGAATGAAAGCAAGTGATACAAATCTGATGTAATATTGCACAGTGTAGAATATGTAGTGATGTACTAACTTTAAACGAGCCTCAAACGAGCGTAGCGAGTTTGAGAGTGAGAATAAAAGTGAATTTCCAAGTGAATTCTACTTGAGCTCTTACGTGAACTCGTAAACTCTTATGTGAGCATTTGAATGTGTTACTGTCGTTGAATATTTATTGAGTAATGTGTAAACCTATAAGACCCGTACCGCAATAATGTAACACAATTAATGGACAAAAATTTGTATGTGTATCATCAGAATCACCACAACCATTTGTATGTACGACAAATATTAACATCACATTCCTATTTACGACAAATCAAACCTCGCATCCGTATTTATCACATACAACAACTTTTCTCGCACCAACCTCTTGTCTTGATAATCAGGAAGCTTCAACAAATTAGCACACGTGGAGGCTGTGGGTAATCTAAAGAGATCACGACCCAGATTCCGAATCCCGAACTTGGGATTGAGCAGTCCAAAACCTAAAAGTGGAGCCTTTTTCACAGAGGTGACAAATTTGAGTAGTTTACTACGTTGTTCACTTGTAAATTCCTCAATCACTTCCCAGAAGTATTTGATTGTTATGTCATCGTCGAAATACCCCCCGTACACCACGTTATCTTTCCAATCAGCCACGTTGATGTCATTTTCTTCGCCGGATATCAACATTTGCAACTCGCTAGAGTCAAACATGTTCAACCAACTTGGTTCGATAATCTCGTATAAGCCTTCCAAAAACGATTGTGATTGGATGAATAAGGATCGATTCAATTTGAAGTTAGAAAGCTGATGGATAAAGTAGAATCGGTTTGATGCGTTAACCTTGACTGTTTCTCCGTTTTGCGGTAATAAGCTAAAGCTATATTGTTTGCCATCTATAATCTCATCAACACTAAATGTCAAGTCAAGCAGGTCCAATTCACTAGCACTCATACTGAGTAGCTTGATCAAATTATGATAGAGGTCGGCATCCAAGGACCTGAGATCATTGATGGAATTTTTCATATGATTATTACACCATTTGTTAAGGAAGAAAGGTGCAAAATTTAAATCAATCAAAATGTTTTCATAGAAGCACTTTCCAACTATACGACCAAGGAACTTGATATAAGTAAGTTTTTTGCGCTGATCTTCGAGATCGATTTGAAGGCCTAATTTAAGCAGGATTTCTTCATTAGGATATAATTGATTATCACTAGGACTTTCTTTGAAGAGGCCAAGTGAAGGGTTGAATCCCTCTGTAACAACGGCATTAAGGAATTCTTTGGTAATTCCTCCTCCGTCAATTCCCGCCTCTTGGCCACCTTGCTCATTAAAAAAAATCACTTGAATTTGCTTTTTGAACTTTGATCCGGAATTGGCAAATGCTTTGAACGCATCCTCAAATAAGTTCTCTCTATGGATTTCACCCAGAAGTGCGTGACTTCCCATCATTCCAAAGTCCGGGAATATAGACATGGAGTTGTTTCTTGACATGTCCAAATAAATGAGGGAATGAAAGATTTTCACCCGATCTTTAAAAGCTATAAAAAATGGCACTTTTCGTAAAACTTCAAGTTTGAATGTCAAATCGGCGGTCAACTTTCGGTCTTTTTCATGTTCGTCGTCATCCGAGAAGTCGAATCGCCTTTGTTCTTCTTCGGCAATAATGTTTAATAATCCATCCACGTTGAATGTGATTTCACGAGGTGTCCAAAAGTTTTGAGGTAAAAACCGTAATCTTAAATCACGCAAATATAGTCGGTTAAGTAGTGAAATGGATCCATTTTTCAAGTCTTCATCGGGCTCTTTACAAAAAATCATGGTTAAACATGCCGTTCGTAAAAAGTACATGTAATTCACCATTTCTTCCAACGTGAGCTTATCGAAAAGTTCCGTATCGTTGGATACAGACAACCAATAAGTGTAGAGCTCATTGAATGCGTGAACCACTTTCCAGAACTCAGCCTCATGTTTTATTTCCTTCATCTGAGGCTTGGTTAGGTAATCAGAAGTGGTTGAAACAAACTGTTTGTAGATGTTTTCCGAACAAATTTCTGTGTAAAGCCATTGGTAGGAGTTGGGGACCATGGTGAGGTATAACATGAGTTTATCTTTGGATGGGGGATGAATCATCAAAAGCGATGAAAATGCAAGTACTGCCATTTGTTTTAAAGTGATTGATTGATCTGCTTGTTTTGAAGTGATTGATTGATCTGCTTGTTTTGATGTGATTGATTGATCTGCTTGTTTTGATGTGATTGATTGATCTGCTTGTTTCGAAGTGATTGTATGTTCTGCTTGTTTCGAAGTGATTGTATGTTCTGTTTGTTTCGTAATTGCTCCTTTTAATATAAATATCGAAAATAACTCACTAACAAAAGATAAAGAGTAAAGTTTAATCAAATGATTGATTGCATTCTTGTCCACCAAAACCTTTGATCCGGTCAAAACAATATCATCTTCATCCCGGTCACTTTCTTCAATAGGATACTTTAACAAGGCGAGAATAGCACCGAGTACTTTAATATCTTGATGATGGAAATTTCCCAGATGAAGAGATAAATATTTAATCAAGAGTCGAACCAAATCAGTTTGGGTAAGGGAGTGTAGTTGATGGGTTGGAAGGTCGAGTTGAAGATGATGAAGCTGTGTTTCATTGGACAAAGCCATGAATTGGACGATTCCCGGGATCTCCTGGATCCTGTTTATTTTGAACAACAATGTATGAGAATTGGCTTGATTAAGTAAGGCCTTGCCCAAGGTGATCAAAAGATCGGGCTGAGGAGTGTAAGATTGTAGGATCAACTCTATAGGTTCCATCAAATTGGACATGTCGGAAACTTTGGTGAATGCAGTTAGAAGAAGGTCAAAACTGCGGTTGGTAAAGATATGGGCATGGCCCCTTCCCTTTAATCGAGTAGTCAACTCCATAACGGTATTTGGTTCAACCACTCTCAACCATTTGGCCACAAATGCCAACTCAAGTGTGAAAACATCGTTGGAGACGGCAGATACAGAAAGCTGTCTGGCATACAGAACGAGATCCAAGTACGCTCGGACATACGATTGGATAGTCATGGCAGACCTCTCATGCAAACGTTGTGTCTCCCGCTCCTGTCGCTGGGCACGAGCCTGATCAAGGTACTTGTCTCCCCCTGCCGTCCGCACCGTCCCTCGGGCCGTATTGCCCATGTTTACTGTCCTCCGACGGGACTGCCCTGTGAAGTTCAACATGACGATTTTTGCGACTGCAAATTAATAATCAACACTGCGAGAAAGGGGATGCATAATGAAGTTAATTAAGATCATTGGGTAATGGTATGATTTGAGTTGGGAAGCTTGAGGTGATTTACATTATTTTCATTGAGCTTGTTATATTATAAAGGAGTGACTATTATTAACTTATTTATATAAAACTATTAAATTTGGTGAGTTGTATTGATTAACTTTGGTGAGTTGTATTGATTAACTTTGATAACTAATACCCCTATTCATTCAAAGGTTTATGATGATGATTTCATACATATTCAGCTCTACCCTTTTGTGGGTGAATTTGTGGGGACATCTCGGATAAAGTTGCATTATGAGATTGGTTGTAGTGCTGCAATTAAAGAGTTAGGGAACAAACGTCTTTACAAGTGAAAGTTTGTTACAGGGATAATGCTGTATTTGATTAAATTCCATAAGGGAAGCGAGTGAGCGAATCGAGTGAGCGAATCGAGTGAGCGAAGCGAGTGAGTGAGTTCGTGAGTGAGTGAGGAAGTGAGAAAGTGAGTTCGTGAGTGAGAACATTCTTTTAATTTGATAGTAATTTCCATGAATTCAACACTTATTTAGATACATCTGATTAGATGACTGTAACTTGACTATAACTTGTTAATGATATCGAGCAGAACAATCTTTTAACTTTAGGTTCCAGCTTGTACAAAGAGATGTGTGAAACAAACCCCGTGAGAAACAAACCCCGTGAGAGTGTTAGCAAATGTGTTTGATTACACTCATAACAAATGTTTTTGATTACAGTCATAACAACAAGTGATAGAAAGTGTTTTATAATATGATGTTACAGTACATATTGCTACAGTACATGCTACAGTACATGCTACAGTACATGCTACAGTACATGTTACAGTACATGCTACAGTACTTGTACTTTTAAATTCTTCACTACTCATAAAGCAAACCCATTATAAACTCTTGATAAAAATAACTAAACGATTTACACCACCTCTCATATCAACAATCATCCATTATCAATATCTACATTCTCATCAACTGCAACCATTCATTATATACAGTACTCTTCAAGTATCAAGTGAGTGCTGCAAAAGGTGCAAAATGAAAGCTACAAAGCCGCAAGAAGCTACAAAATCCACAAGAAGCTACAAAAGCTACAAGAAGCACAATATCAAAGGGTCAACCAATATGATCAAAATTGCTACAATCAAAGCTATTTGTTTGACTGATTTTGATTGGACAGACACTACTCCGAACATCCACCTGAAACAATTATGTAAAGGTGTATAAATATTTACTAATTTCAATAGTATTTATTCATCCTATTTCGTTCTTAGAAATACAATTCCGTAGACTACTCTGATTGGCCAAGCAATACAATTCCGTAGACTACTCTGATTGAAGCAATACCAAACCATAGATCCCAATAAAGGCAAACAATATATTAACTCAATTGGGCACCCACAACCAGTGCACAACCCATACAACACTGTTCACTCAAAAACATCCCCAAACAGCCCAATCCAATACGTTGGTTTAAAACTTCCCTCAGCCTTGTCCAAATCCTCACTCTTGGACCCCCCAGTCAAAACCAACAAGGTAGCACACCCTCCGTCGTTACCAAACTTGATGTCTGTGTACAACGTATCACCAACCATCAAGGTGCGTTCCACGTCGAACCCATTCTGCTCAACAATCATGTTGAAAAAGTTGGTGCTGGGCTTGCCCACGTTGATGCTTTGACGCTTGGATGTGTACTCCATGATGTTCACCACGCTGCCTCCCGCAGGCAAAACCATGCCGTTGGGTCCTGGGTAGATGCGGTCGATGTTTGCCCCCACAAACGGTATGGCTGGGTTTTGGAGGTACTGAAGAGTCAGTGCGATACGCAAGTAGTTGATCTGTTTGGTGGATCCTACCGCCACAGCACCCACGTCCTTATCCACAACCAACAGTGGATGGTCCGGAGAGAACTCGGCGTCGAGCTGGGGCGAAACGCCTCCAATAGGTACGTAACCAGCAATCTTCAATTCTTCCTCTATGCCAACCTCACCGAAAACCCACACCTTGCTCCCTTGGGGTACCCCTAGTGATCTCACCTGCATGGCCACACTATAACTGGTGGGGTAGATTTGCTCTCTCGTAGCCCTAATACCAAGCTTGGTGAGCTTGGCAAGGTAGGCGTCCCTTGACTTGGATGAGTTATTGGTGACATACACTATACGTTTCCCAAGAACTTGTAATTTGGCAATTGCTTCCTTAACCCCGGGAATAAGCTGCTCCCCGAGCCAAATCACTCCGTCACAGTCAAACATGAAGTTGTCGTATTGGTCTATCACCTCTCGGGCATTCTGCACGGTTATCTTGGACATTTGGATATGATTTGCAACTGCGGACCGATTTTTTCTTTACGGAAGCCATAGCAGATGTGAGTGACAGAGATGGATTTGGATATTTTTATATAGAGAAGGAGTTGAATACACAGCAAAGTTAAACAGAATAACAATCTTTATGGTCAAACGATCTTATTACTTTCTCGGACTTTGCACCTGTTTTGTATTTGTATAATAGATCTCTCCGTTTAGCCATAATGCAGATTTCTGAATTGGTAATGATTCAGATTACTTTGAGATCTTCGGAAGGTTTGTCCCCATCCTCTCAGCGTGATTTTTCAATACACAATAATGCATATATTAAGACAACTTACATTTGGTGGTGTTGCAATTATTAGTGCATATCCATAAAACCATCAAACGAACGAGCGAAGCGAGTGAGTTTACGAGTTTGCGAGTTTACTATTCCATGAGTTTGCTACTCTCTGAGCATACTCTTGAGCATATTCTTTCTGAGCATACTCTTGAGCATATTCTTTCTGGGCATACTCTTTCTGAGCATACTCTTTCTGAGCATACTGGTGGGATAAGTTTCGGTCAAAGCTTGTTGATCCTAATTTTCTTGAAAAGACGTAGATTTGCTCGTAAACCTGCTTCCTATGAAAATAAGAGACTGTCGGGCATATATTGCTGCGAAGCAAACTAACAAGCGAACGAGTGAAAACACGCACTCACGCACTCGCTTCGCTCGTTCGGTCGATATTAGGTAGATTTCAACAATTTTATGCAAAAAGAGGCAAGAGATCAATTGAGTGTTTGAATTTTAAGAATGCCAACGAAATACAGTTGCTCAAAACAACGTTTTTATTAAAATGACTCATATAGGTGATCTTTCAAATTGCATGTTAAACACAATACTTTGTTTTCGTTATAGACCACCTTTATTGGAGTCTTCAAGATCACCAAATACTTTAACTTTGGTATAAACCAAGACAAGAAATGTGTATTATAAATAGTGTAGAATTATGTTGTGTATGTATACTCTGATGTATTCTGTTATACTCTGTTATACTCTGTTATACTCTGTTATACTCTGTTATACTCTGTTATACTCTGTTATACTCTGTTATACTCTGTTATACTCTGTTATACTCTATACATATACTCTATACATATACTTATAAATACATAGCAAGCTCGTTAGAATCGAGAGTATCACTTTTTATTCACATGAATGAAAGGTTGAAAGGTTTGACTAAAGGCTTGGTTGTCGTTTGGTTGTCGTTTGAGTGTCACCTTATAAAAATTTGATTTTCGCAGCAGTTATACGTTCGGTCAAGACGCTTCGCAGCAGTTTACATTTTATCAAGTCGCTTCGCTCCAGAGCTGCTTCCCAGCAGTTTATACGTTTTATCAAGTCGCTTCGCAGCAGTATGCACATTTTGTTAAGTCGCTTCGCTCCAGAGCTGCTTCGCAGCAGTTTATACGTACTATCAAGTCGCTTCGCTCCAGAGCTGCTTCGCAGCAGTTTAGACATTCTGTTAGGTCGCTTCGCTCCAGAGCTGCTTCGCAGCAGTTTAGTTATTCTGTTAAGTCGCTTCGCTCCAGAGCTGCTTCGCAGCGTTTGAGGTATTCTATTAAGTCGCTTCGCTCCTGTGCTGCTTCGCAGCAGCTTATACATTCACTAAAAGGTTCTATTCTAGTCAATTCTTTCGCCAATGTAATCACATGGCTCACTTCATCAACCCCTCGTAACTCTCATTATTCATTTCCCCTTGTCCCCACCTTTAAATATATCCTGACCAGCATTGTTCAAACGCCTCTTCCACATTTTCAAATTTTCCTTTCGAGCCACTCTTTCCAAAAAATCAATCTCCTCATTGTCGTCAGCTTCGTCCTCGTTAAATTCACTAAAGTTCCCGTGAACTGCACTCTCCTTTTTGCTCTTGTCCAAAGAAATCTCTATACGCCTATTGTTAAAGTCGATATGATATTTCGATCCAAGCATCAAATCCTTCATTACAATCTCACGGGTTCTTTCGAGGGACTCAATGTCCGCCACTCTTTGAATACTCTCTTGAAGCAACTCTTCAAAGTGTGGTTGCGCGACAATCTCATGAAATGCCCTCATCATGGGAACCAGGTCCGCACGTACTCTGGATTCCGAGTCGAGGGTGAAAATGTTGAGATTATCGTATTGTTGGATATAATCTGCTCTGGTCATGATTTGACGACTTCTCCAAAGTGGTAGCTCTGGGAGATGATGGTCTCCAGTCATTAAATTCTCTCCACTCAATACAGATCCTTTGTCCATATTGACGAATTCTCGAGCTAAAAGCATGGCACTCGTTGAAAACTTGCCCAGTTCCATGACATCGTCATCCATATCCATACCCAATAACCCGCATTGGTTTAAAAACCATGTCTTCTCTCGATCGATAATCTCGTTACATGCTTTGAAAATTTCTCTCGATTTGGCAACCTTGGCAATATGTTGGGGACGACCTCCAATCAAATTGTACACCAAATTGGAGTCAATCTCGGAGAGTTTAGGATGTGTGGACTCTGGTAATGAGCTACGGATGTACCTAATGGCACGGATAGTTTCTTGTCTGTTGAAGTCACGTACGTTGATTAATTCAAGTCTCGTTCCAAGTTTCTTTAACTTCTCGTAAACCCAGTAATCATCGCTATTAAAAATGATGGTTAAAAGACCCGACCCACTCAATGCCTCAGCCTTTTGTTGAAGTAGCTCTAACAATTTGACGCCTTCTTCGTTTTCCTTGATGAGGTGTGAGTGGTTAATGATCATCACCATAGGTTTCTTACCTGCCCTTTTGTTATGTAGAGACAACTCTTCCAATTTGTTGAATGCTCTCTCAATATCAAGCAAGGCCGTGGTATCTCTTGGACCTCTCATAGAGAACAATGACCCAATGTAATCTTCGTTGTAGCTGAAATTGATGGCCTTACCCAATCGAATACGTACAATCTCAGGGTCTTCGTGCGCGTCGAATAAGATGACATTATGACCATTGATTTGTTTGATGGATTCCAATAGAATCGAAGTCTTGCCTGTCCCCTTCTCTCCAAAAATCAAATAGTACCTCCCTACAATCTCCCCGGAGATGATCTTGTTCACAAGCAATTGTTGGGGTCTTTCCACCCAATCAGGATCCAGTGTGTCGTTGTCGTAGTTGTTATGCATGATCATCTTGGGAATCGAGTCCCCGTTCTGGAACGCCTGGCTCATCCTCAGGAGCACCTGCGAGTCGTAGAATGTATGGTAGAGGTACCCCATCACCCCAAGCACCGCAATGGAGCTGAACGTGATGCCGATGGTTTCCATGCATTTTTCTCCAAATGACCTGAACTTGGACTTGGTATCGTCTTCAAACACTTGTTCCAAGAGTGGGTGCTGATTGTTTCGTCGTGATGATTGTAAGAGACGGGTATGAAGCATAGGTTTCAAAAGCAAAGGTTTCAAAAGCGAAGCTTTTGAAAGCGAAGCTTTGGAATATAAGGCTTTGGAATATAAGGCTTTGGAATATAAGGCTTTTGAAAGCATAGTGTTTGCCTGTGTATGTGCGTGGTGTAGGCGTGGTTTAGGCGTGCCTGTGTATGTGCCTGTGTACGTGCGTGGTACCTCTGTACGTGCGTGAAAATGTGTGAGTTTCGCTTGAAATTTTGTCTGGTGGTGTAGTCTTGATCACTTTTGGGTTGAATCTTGATCACTTTACAGTACAATTTTGATCACTTTAGAGTTGAATACTGATCACTCTTGGGTCAATTTGAATCTTTCGAGCAAATCCATTGGATTTGGCTGTTACTTTGTTAGGTTGGCTATTTGGTTAATTGTATCTTGTAGTGTAGTGTGACTGCTCATGTCACTTTATTGCACCTTGATTGTTCCCTCCATACTTTTCCTCAATCTCTCCTTGTTAATCTTCATATCCAACAATACTCTCCAGCACATTTCCCGTTCGTATTTCCCGACAAACACAACCAAGTCCAGGTGGTGTTCTTGTTGGCCAACCCTCATTTTTCGCAGCCATACTTGACTAAAGTGACTGGAGGGTATGTCCGCAAATTGGTGACTTAATTAGTTGTCATTAGTGTACAATTAAGCATTAGTGTACAATTAAGCATTAGTGTATAATTGCTTAGTGTACAATTTTGGCTGTGTCACTGGCTGCTACACTGGCTGCTACACTGGCTGCTACACTGGCTGTCACACAACCCAACAGGTATGCCTGAGCGAAATATCACTCGAAAACCACTCGAGAATTCTCTAGTTGCTCGACAGGTATTCCCTGAGCGAAAAGGATATTTGAAAATATAAGGTGATTGTGACTCTACAATTACATGACATTCACAGCGATATACCCAGACCAGAGAATGAGTCTGGAGATAGAATGGGAAAAGTAACAGATTTCTGGATCAACTAGTGCTATACGGCTACAATACGGCTATTACACTAGTGGTTGTCTGAAACTATGCTGGTTTGTACTCTTTACTCATCTTATAAAACATCCTTCTATTGAACATTTTGTCAGAGATTCTTCCAGATCATCAAAGCATACATCTCCAATAATCCTCAAATGACCCAAACCACTCTCGACAAAAGAAAAAACAATCGTAAACCTCTGTTAGAACCTTCAAACTATTAGACATAAGCAATCTCTTGCCAACATTCATAATAAACTTGTTACGTTTTTACGACAAATTCACTAATAATAGAAGAAATACGACAAATTTCTTTTTCGCAGCCCTGAACCAAAGAGAAGTTCCAAGTAATGATTGTGCTTATGTTAATCTGTAATGGCTTTAATCATCAAGTCTTTAAATGTGTTATTGGGCAAAACCCCAACAAGTGTGAAACTTACGATCATGATCATACAGATTGAGCTATTACGTTTAGGAAAATCTTTGCAAGTGAGCGGAACATCATACTACAGAATCGTACATCTGTGGCACTTGGAACAGTACATCTGTGACACTTGGAATAGTAAATCTGTGACATTTGGAATAAATCTGTGATACTTGGAATAAATCTGTGATACTTTTACATTGAACTCACCAAGTTTTTTGTTTCGGTAACCATTCACATTTAGCTCCAACATGTGAATGGAATTCCCAACCCACAATCACTTGGTTTGCTCCAAAACCCAACACTACTCCTAAAACTCATCTCAATAATCACCCGTTTGTGTCAAAATGTCCTGAGTATTGTGGGGTAAAATACAAGTACAACCGGCAGCACCTACTGAAGGTGACTCAAAACATCAAGAAAGTTGCTCTCAAGGTGAAAGTGAATGTGCACAGGTAATAGTCTGAGACTGTGAGTAATTTGACTTAAAGCCCATAACTATATTCAATCCCATCACATTATTTTTATTCACCTCTATTACACCTTCTCACTCACCTTTTCATTCACTAACCATCCCTCATAATACTCCACCATCCTCGTATTTATGAGTGGCTGAAAATAAGAACCCCAGCTTTGATGATCTTTCCTAAAATCTTCAATTTCTGGCTAAGATTGCCCATAATCTTTGTTAATTTCTGTCAATCGCTCTGCATAAAAGCGTAGATAGGTCCAAGCGAGAGTCACAATACCAAATTACAACGCCCGAGTCTGACCCCGAATGAAACAACAAAGCCAAACCAGCTATCCATATATATCATCTCCTTTATCTCCAATCTCTAAATCATCTTGGAATAACCATCAACTCCCAACATCTCTTGGAAAGCCATTTTCATTCCACTCACTATTTATGTCCAAAACACAAAGTCGTTTTGTGAGCTGGGCCAACGATATAGAGGTAGAAGGTGGAAACAGTTTCCCCGCGAAACCCCGGAGAGAATCAACTAGTGATGTGGGTGATGTGGGTGAGGGGGGGGGATGCGTATGTATCGATGGTTGATTTTAATTAGGGTGGCCATCATAAAAAAGCTTCTCTACATCCGCGGCATGGCTATCAAGTAACAAATTAACATGTCTAACAAAACAAAGAATGGCAAGTACTAACCGGCAAATAATAGAAGCACTTGCAAGTACAATCGTATTGAAAATGCAACAGATGACCGTTTGGATTCCTTTTTTTTTTTTTTTCTTTGGGGCTTGATTACACTAAACATCGGGCCAGTTGACGCAAGAGGGCTAATAGTAACCAAGTCTATTCTACCGAGATCCTAGAGGTACCCCAAGATTAAAAGCAATTCCAAAGTATGGGGAGGAAGAAGATGTATAAATAGGCATCAAAGAACCATAAGTTCACCCTCATCAAACAATATGTCCGATAAACCAAGCAAAACAGAATCACTTAGCAGTGGAGACGCCTTAAATGATAACGTGGATGACTTATTCCACTTGGAAAAACCTTGGTGGAATTATAGTTACCTTCGTTTCCTTCACTTCTGTGTCTTCTTAATGACCTTAACATCCACCAGTAATGGTTTCGATGGTAGTATGTTGAATGGGTTCCAATCTTTAAGAACATGGAGAGAAGCCATGGGTAACCCAAAAAGTTACAAGTTGGGTGCTTTGAGTAATGGTGTTACCTTTGGTGTTGTGATGTCTTTCCCAGTTGCACCTTGGTTATCTGATAAATTCGGTAGAAAATGGTGTATTATTGGTGGTAACGTTTTGATTCTTATTGGAGCTATCTTACAAGGTGCATCTACCCTGTATGCATTTTTCTTTGTTTCAAGAGTTATTGTTGGTCTTGGAAGTAATATTGCAACTGTTTCATCACCAACCTTAATTTCGGAACTTAGTTACCCAACTTATAGAAGTACTTGTACAGCCTTTTACAACGTTTGTTGGTATTTAGGTGCATTCATTGCTGCTTGGGTCACTTATGGTACTAGAAATATTGCAAGTGCATACTCTTGGAGAATCCCATCATATGTTCAAGGTATTATCCCACTTTTCCAAATCATTTGTATGCTCTGGTGTCCAGAATCACCAAGATGGTTGATTCGTAAAGGTAGAGTTGAACAAGCTGAAGCAGTATTATACAAAGTTCACACTGGTAACAATAAAGATGAACGTTCTCGTAGAATGATTGATTTCGAAATGAATGAAATTCAAGCTGCTTTGGAAATGGAAAAATTAAGTTCAAGTACAAGATATATGGATTTCCTTACAATCCCAGCTATGAGAAAAAGATTCTTCTTGGTTGTTTTCACTGGTATTATGATGCAATTCTCTGGTAATGGTTTGGTTTCTTTCTATTTGAACAGGGTTTTAAACTCCATTGGTATCACTGGAGAAACCGAGCAATTACAAATTAATGGTGGTTTGATGGCTTATAACATGGTTACTTCAATGACCGTTGCCTCTCAAGTTAATAAGTTTAAGAGAAGAACTGTCTTCCTTACTTGTACTACTTGTATGATGATTTCTTACATCTTTTGGACCATCCTTTCAGCCATCAATCAACAAAAGAATTTCCAAGATAAATCTTATGCTAATGGTGTTCTTGCAATGATTTTCTTCTATTATCTTTCTTATAACATTGGTGTCAATGGTTTACCGGTTCTTTACACTACCGAAATTATGAACTATACTCACAGAGCTAAGGGTATTAACATTTTACAACTTGTTCAATCTTTTGTTGGTATCTTTAACGGGTATGTCAACCCTATTGCCATGGATGCCATTGCTTGGAAGTATTATATTGTATACTGTTGTGTCTTGGCTGTTGAGACTGCTGTGGTTTACTTTTTCTATGTTGAAACCTGGGGTTATACTTTGGAAGAAGTTGCCAAGGTTTTTGGTGATGATCCACATACTTATGCTCTCAAGGCAAAGGTTGATATTGAGAAGGTTGAGTTGGAGAATAATGAGAAGGCTTAATTTAATGATTTAATTGATATGGTATTGTGTTGTAGACAAACGAACGAGGAAACGAGCGAAGCGAGTTTGCGAGTGATATTACTAGTGGTATTGTGAGTGATATTGTGAGTGAGTTTGTGAGTGAGTTTGTGAGTGAGTTTATTTGGAACTAACCTATAAAGACCAGTACCGCAATAAACTCGCCTCGTTCGTTTAAACTAACCTCGAAAGTTAATCCACGTAAACTACTCATAATCAAGAGAGGTGAGCTCCTATTGTGGTGGCTTGATACGTGACCAAGGAACTGGTTTCGCGCACTCACAAAAAAGCTCACTCAGTCTTACTCGCTCACGCACTCACAAAAAAGCTCACTCGGTCTTACTTACTCACTCACTCACTCACTCACTCACTCACTCACTCACGCACCCACGCACTCACTCAACCTTTGCTCGTTTCTTAGTCAGTTCTTATGAAACTAACCTCTAAAGATAATCCAAGTTAGAGTGAGTTCGTGACTCGAGAGAGAGAGCGTGCTTGAGTGCATGCGAACTTTTGAGTGAGTTCCATCACGCACCCACGTACTCACTCACTCGCTTCGCTCGTTCGCTCGTTTGTGAGTCAGTTCTTATGAAACTAACCTCTAAAGATAATCCAAGTTAGAGTGAGTTCGTGAGTTCGTGAGAGAGAGCGTGCTTGAGTGCGTGTGAACTTTTGAGTGAGTTCCATCATGCAATCACGCACTCATGCACTCACGCACTCACTCGCGTTGCTCGTTCGCTCGTTTTGCTCGTTCGCTCCTTCCATACGAGTAACTTCATCACACTCTCCAAAATCTCTTTTCAATTGGTTGATGATTCTTGTGTAGTTGTGTATAAAATAGCTACACTAGCCAGATTTTTTGTAAAAGCTTTCCATTTGATAATATCAACATTTCATGAGACTTTAAGGTAAAAACGCCCCACAAGGCAAGCGAGCGGAGAAACGCCATACTAAGGCTGGACTGAAAACCAATTATTGCGGTACGGGTCTTTGGAGGCTAGTTCCATTATTAAGCTTTCTTTAAAGTGCTTAACGATATGCAATCTAAAGTGCTTTTATTCCATTTGTTGAGCTTGAAAGTGAACTCAGCTTGCCACGAACGCCACGAACGAGCCGGTAGGCGAGTGAGTTAGCATGTGAGTAAGATAGCATATGAGTGAGCTTGTGAGTGAGCTTGTAAGTTAGCTTGTAAGTTAGCTTGTGAGTGAGCTTGTAAATTGGCTTGCGAGTTTGCTTGTGAGTGAGCTTGTGTGAACCAACCTCTTAAGTTAATCCTAGTAAACCACTCAAAATTCAACAAACTCGCTTCGCTCGTTTGTGAGTGAATTTGTGTGAACCAACCTCTTCCTAGTAAACTACTCAAAAACCAACAAACTCGCTTCGCTCGTTTGTGAGTTATGATCAAGAGAACCCAGGCTACATCTGTGTGCTGGAAGATGTCTCTCTTTATTGTCACCTTTCAAAGTTACAACTCAATACACTCAATACACTCAGTATATTCTGTTCAGTTAGTCATACTCAGCACATTGCTACTCACACTGCTCATTCACTCGTTCAATCAAAGTATTGTAACTATACAGATGCATGTAAAAAGTGTTTCGTGTAAATAGGACACTTTAATTGCTTGCTGAGTACCATTAAGGAAATTTAGACACCATATTACAAACCTGATTCCCAACATACCATTTGTTATGGAAATGACAATATTTTATGAGATACGAACTCGAACGAGCAGGCAAAATGAGTGAAGTTTTGAGTGAGCAGTGAACTCATCTTTGGTCAGTTTGGTCAGTTTGGTCAGTTTGGACAGTTTGGTCAGTTTGGTCAGTTAGGTTAGTTTGGACAGTTTGGACAGTTTGGACAGTTTGGACAGTTTGGAAAGTTTGGACAGTTTGGTCAGTTTGGTCAGTTTGGTCAGTTTGGTTACTTGGTCACTTTGGTCAGTTTGGGTACTTGGTCACTTTGGTCACTTGGTATAATATTCATTCTAGTCTGCCAATCACATAAAACCAAGCGTATCCTCTTTCAATCCAACTCAAATTACAACATCAGTACTTGTCTCCAAACATCACCATTTCTCAATCCTTTGTTCATCTTCTGTTAGCTCATCTGACGTTTGCTGTGAAGGATTAAGCGAAGCCCATCCTTATGCGGGACCAAAATCTAGCATTGGTGAGCGTAATCAGCACTGCTTGTACTTACTCACTTTGCTCGTTCGTTCATTTTTCTTTATAGCTACTCATTAGACATGAAGTAAGACATGAGCGTTTGATTGAGCGTTTGATTGAGCGTTTGGTCTATCTCTTAAAAATGACTTCAACGTTTGACATTCTCTATAACGTCTGAATCGCCTTTTGCAACTTTTAACGCCCCCCCTTTGAAAGACTTGTTTGGAATATAAAAAGGTTCATGTGAGTATTGATAATGTGAGTATTGATAATGTGAGTATTGATAATGTCAGTATTGATAATGTCAGTATTGATAGATGGTTATATTCAACTCACGCACTCGCACTCACTCAAAGTTCGGTCTGCACTCACTCACTCGCACTTACTCGCACTCACTCGAACTCACTCACTCACTCGCACTCACTCGCATTCATTCACTCGCACTCACTCACTCGCTTCACTCGTTCGTGAAAAATCGTGTATTGTAAGTTGTATAATCAATCTAGTATGAGCAATACCTAAAGGTTGGCAATTGGGAGGATAATGCTGTTCAGCGAGAGCGGTAGATTATGATGATGAGTGGGGTTGAAGGAAATGATTCTTGAAGATTGGCTCAGAATGATATGATTTGAGTTATATTTACAAGATATCATGTGAGTGACAAGTTGAATAATGTGAGTGACGAGTTGAATCATATGACTAACAACTTGAATCATATGACTAACAACTTGAATCATATGACGAGTCTTGTAATGCTATTTTCATCTGTTGGAAACCAAGTACAAGTCATTTTAAATTTCACCATTTTGTTAATAGTGATTGAACACACATCGAATACGAGGCAAACTTTAAAAGCTTCATGTCCAACGTTGTCATTTGGAATTTATATCAATCGTTTACTCCAACACTGTAATAGTATGTAGTGACAGTAAAATGTAGACGAACAAGACCGGACTGTAACGTAATATCTTAAGACCGAAACGTGAACGAGATATCATAAGACGACTCCAACATGAACGAGATATCATAAGACGACTTCAACATGAACGAGATATCAAAAGACCGACTCCGAACTAATACAACAAACTCCACTCTCCAATGTAAACGAAATCCAACTCTAATCTCCAAACGTTTACCCAACATCAAACACCGATTCACCACCAATGTTAATGCAGCACCCCCGGACATGCCTTATACAGTCACCAAGGGAAATCATCTGAAGGTTGAGATTGCTCGGGAATCACCATTTTATAAACTTTGAACAATCCCCCCTCGTAGATGATTGCCTTCATTGATTTGACTAAACTGCTTGCTTTGAAACCTTTGATGCTGAACCTACCAATAAGGTTTCTGTGTAAAAGTCGGCATTGTCTCCAGTACCGACTCCGGTTCCTTTTGAGGCCCTCCCTCGGTCTTCCCCTCGGGGTCCCCCTCAGGCTCAAGTTCCGAATTCTTCAAATCCTTCAGAGCACGAATCATGATATCAACAGTCTTCAAATGCACCTCAGTAAATATCCGCGACAGCTGGGGTCTCTTAAAGTCCTCAGATTCAATATCATTTCGGGTCCGCTTTCTCGAGTACATAAAATTTAAATTTCATGGAAACCAAGAAGCTCATCAAGCATAGTGCAAACACACAAATACTTCTGCCGGTACAACGGGAGACCACGTTTTTGGTCAAGACAAAGACGCCATTCATTTCGGCAATCAAGCAGATTACTAAGATTCTTCGAAAGTTTGACAAGTCCCAATTACATCACAGAAAGTATCATAATGGGGAGTACAAACGGATCCAATACATTACGGTCAAGGGCATGGGAAGGGCCATAGAGAAGACGGTGCTGATTGGGGTGAAGTTTGGAGAGTTGGGCTATCTGGTGGATTACGTAACGGGGGGTGTGGAGGTTTTGGATGAGTATCGGGATGAGGAGGATAGTGAGTTTGGGAAGCGGATGGTTAGTTTTGTGGAGGTGAGAGTGCGGTTGAAGAGGGAGTAGCGAACGAACGAATAAACGAGCGAAGCGAGTTTGTGAGTTTGTGAGTGTGAGCTTGTGAGTATATTGAGAGAGTCACTTGGTTTGGACGTCACTTACTGAATTACTTGGTTTGGTCTTCAGTCACTAAGTTTTGCCGAGTCACGTCACTTACTAAGTTTGACCGAGTCACTTTACTTGTACGTCAGTTACTGAATTTTGGAAATCACTTGTTTTGTACGTCAGCTGCTTGATCATGATATTAAACTTGGTGACTCAGCTTGTGACTTTGAATGAGCTCAGAATAACACTCGTTATGATGCGTCACTATAAATTACCCAAACCAAATAAGAGCTACAAAACTAAACTAGTGAGGTTGAAATCTTATTCGTATTCATCCAATAACACATTACACATTGCCCGCATCAAAGTGATGCGAAACTGAGGTGAAAGTTGGAGGTGAAAGTTGGAGGTGAACGTTGGAGGTGAACGTTGGAGGTGAAAGTTGAAAGTTTTGCCAAACCCACGTCATGAGTTGTTTGCAATGCACTCGTGTTAGAAATGGTGCGGACAACCAAACATCAGTCTGGCTATTGAAGAGATTGCTAACTTTAATGATGCAAAAGTTTCAAAAGATATTAAAGCAGTATCATAAACTGGCAACTTTTGTTTGGGATGAATGTTTACAACATGTTCTTTGATTCCAAAGATGAATATATTCATTTGAATTTGATTGAATAAAAGATGTGAGTGAGTGAGTAGCAGAATCTTTTGATTGAACGATATGTTTAGAGTAGCTTGACTCTCTGACTACGAACGAGCGAGTTAGTGAGTGTGAGTGTGAGTGTGAGTGTGAGTGTGAGTGTGAGTGTGAGTGTGAGTGTGAGTGTGAGTGTGAGTGTGAGTGTGAGTGTGAGTGTGAGTGTGAGTGTGAGTGTGAGTGTGAGTGTGAGTGTGAG
>JAKUAJ010000014.1:60192-73491 GCA_030562865.1 Kodamaea lidongshanica (nom. inval.) | reverse complement strand
CGCACTCACTCACTCTCTCTCACACTTACTCACTCACTCACCCACTCACCCACTCACCCACTCACTCCCTTCGCTCGTTCGACCAATCCATAACACTTTGCTTATTGCTGGAATCATTGTTAATTGCAAGACATAAAATCAAACACATTCAAACAATTATTATAACTCACAATGCACTCTGATACTCCCATCAAGCGTTATACGTCATTACTTTTATTCTTGATAGAAATACATCAATACCAAGAATAACATTAAAGGCATAAGTCTTTAATTCGCGCACGATGTTTGTCGGGTGCGTTAAAGGGTAAGAGAAGGGAAGAAAAAAGGTCTATAGAAGGAGTTTATAGAAGGAGTCTTTAGAAGGACACTAAAGAACTCTAAAGGACTCTATAGAACTCTATAAGCACTTTCAAAGCACTCTGAAATCATAAATCACTTTCCAAAAGACTCAATCTCTCTTCAAGATCATAAAAATTATATAGTGATATTCAAAGAAGTCATTCATATACACATACATATCTTATTAAGTCAAAGAACTCATAAACATCATACATCTCTTGTTCAGTCATAGGAGTCGTAAAAGTCATACATCTAACTCATTGAAGTCATAAACATCATACATCTCTTGTTAAGTCATAGGAGTCGCAAAAGATCACCACTCATTCACTAACTCACTCATGCCGGTTCACTTCATGTGCGTGCTGACCGACACGCACCTTTCTGGATTTTGGACCAGGACATTAGTGTGTTCAAAGCAGGCATTTGCTCGAATATATTAGCATGGAATAATAGAACGTATGGTTCTATTTTTCTAGAACCATCGTTATGAGTAATAGGGACGGATGGGGGTATCAGTTCAACTGGCTTACTCTCGTTGTTTTTCGTGACTTCCACCCTCAACTCTCTTTGCACTCGACGATTAAAATCGTCAATGCATCGGCCTTCCGGGCGGTCACTCGCACCCAATCACTCAAGTTCGCTACTCACTCACACTCACTCGTTCGTCACTTCTTACCAAGTCGCTACGCACCGTACAAGCAATATATATCAAAATTACATCTATAGTGGTCGTAGCAAGTTCGTGTTCAGATTACATCATGACTGATAATGGTGATGCTGATAAAATAAAGAGTTGCTTATAATGGAACGAACGAACCAACGAGCGAACGAACTCAATCACGAACAAACTCAATCTCACACATTTACTCACCCACTCACTCGCTTCGCTCGTTCGTTTGATCGCTCGTTTTGTTCGCGCTATAACAATAATTGATACTTTGCATGATATTACCAACTAACAAGATATTAGAGCCATTACTAACAGAACACTATCTGGCATACTTGGTGCTCAAGAAACGAGGCCCTTCTTTTGATCAGGTTTGTAAGCATTTTATAACTTGATTTTTTGATCATATCTGGAACGTTTATTATCGTGAATTCTTTATGGTGGACGAATTCCGAACTTCACATGGCGAGCTGAATTCTGTAGACGAACTCCGGCCTTCACATGGCGAGCTGAATTCTGTAGACGAATTCCACCCTTCACATGGCGAGCTATTCTGTAGACGAACTCCACCCTTCACAGGGCGAGCTAAATCCTTAAAGTAACCATACAGTCAAGGTGAAGCTCTTGTATAACTTTTCTTTTGCACGTCCCAAATGGACTCGAATTCTTTCAGACAAACCAAAGGTAGATATGTAAGCTCCAGCCAAAGGTAGACATGTAAGCTCCAGCCAAACCAAAGGTATACATGTAAGCTCCTGCCACAAGTGGACATGCCAAAATTTGTTGTTTGGAGGTATTTTGGTATTCGGGATGAGTTGACTTGATAACTCTATCCTTTGATTTCTGGTTTAGTTTTGCAATACCCACTACTTGATCAATGCTGCAGCCCTCAATTTCAACTCACTCAACTCCCCAATCAGCTTGCGCAACTTTGTATACCCGCCAACGTCACTCTCCCTCATCAATTCCACCCGACTCTCAATCAAGTTAATCATCTCCAAACACTCCTTGTACTGGCGACTATAGTAGGCGCGCTCGCAGGCATGGAACATGATATTCTGGTCTGTTTTAAGGGTGGCATCCAACTCGCCTGACATTAAACGGTCCTTGAGCCATCCGTGATTGTTGATTTGAGGTCCACTCGTTTGGAACTGTTCAACTTGTTGAGCGTATTCTTGGTCACTTTGGCCTTTTCTTTGCTTGGTCATGATGAGCAGATGAGCGAACGAGCGAACAAATGAGCGAACAAATGAGCGAAGCGAATTTGTTAGTGAGTGAGTGAGTGAGTGAGTGACTTTTCTGACTGACTTTTAGAGTATGGTGGGTTTGAGTATAAGCAAACGAGCGAAGTGAATTTGTCGGCTTAGCTCATTTGTCAGCTTCGCTCGTTTGTGAGGTGGATACGTAACAACTTACCCAACACATCTTGGTCTAATTGCTCGGTTGATTTGTTATATTGTAGTGTCCAATGCAGATAGTGTGAGTGCGTGCTAGTCTCACTCACACGCACTCACTCACTCAATCACTCACGCTCCGTTTATAATAGTCTTTAAGAATGTGACTCCTTTGTTGCTCCTGTATTCCACAGTCTAGGCTAGAGTCATACAGATGAAACGTTACTTGGAGGTCATAGAAGTCATAGAGGTTACATTAAAACAGTATTGAAATCATAGATATTGCTACCAACTGCTTTGAACAATTCGCTACTCAATTCGTTTGTTTGTACATGCAGATTTGTTAGTTATTGTTGGTGTATTTTAATCAAAGGTTGGCTATTCGTTTGTGAGTAGCGAAAACGAACGAACGAATGAGCGAACGAGCGTAGCGAGTGAGTTCTTGAGTGAGTGAGTTCGTGAGTGAGTTCGTGAGTGCGTGAGTGAGTGCGTGAGTGAGTAACGAATTCTTATGATTGAACTCACGAACGAGCGAACTCACGAACTGAATTTGCCAGAGACAGAGAGACAGAGAAGGATGAAAATGGGTTTAGAATGGCCAATTATATAAATATCCTATAAGCAGGAGCAAAGTGACTTTAATGGTTCAAAGTCATGGTTAAACTGCGCAAAGTAATTGTCACGAGCGAACGAATAGTGCTGCGAAGCAGTACTATGAGTGCTTGGTACTTACGAAAGAACGAACAAACGAACAAACGAACGAACAAACGAACAAACGAACTCACAGCATTGGCTGCAAAAACTGCATTTGGGACCATCGTTGATGTTGGTTGTCTTACATATAACTTTCAAATCAAAAGAATTCCCTGCTCACTCAGTCAGTTTGCTCGTTCGTCGTTCAATCATAAGAATTCGTTACTCACTCACTCACTCGCTCGCACTAAACGTCGTCTGTTTGGAATTGGTTGCAAACGAACAAATGAGCGCAGCGAATTTGTGAGTAAGTGAGTGGATTAAGATGATATAATGTGAATAATAATGAAGTGGATTGAATGTGAATGATAATGAAGTGGTATCAATAAGTATCAATAAGTAAGTATGGTGAGTATGAGTATGGTGCGTTATAAGTACGGCTGTCAAGTAGTTCCGTTTTAAATTCATTAAAAATGTAGATATCTTTCCAGTTGTATTTGGTACCTTCGGGAGGGTTTGAAAACATTTGTGAGGGTCAAAAGAAGAATCATATCGTGCGTGTTTGATACGTTTAGGTGCAAGCGTACTGTGAGTTGAAAAATCATTACTCACGAACGAGCGAACTCATTCACTACTCACACTCACGAACGAACGAACTACTCACTCTCGCACTCACTCATTCACTACTCACACTCACGAACTCAAGCACTACTCACACACGCACTCACTCATTCACTACTCACACTCACGAACTCACTCACTACTCACTCACGCACTCACTCACAATTTTGAGGTTCGGGTGCCAAGCTGTGCGCTTGGGCTTGTACCTGTGAATTGGGTGCCAAGTCGTATATCCAACAATGTGGTACTAATTCGTACAGTTAACATTAAAACGCTAGCTAGCTGAATGATAACATTGGGTTATACACCCAAACACAATCATCAGGGGAATTGTTGGCACTGAATGAATGGTTAAAGTTGGTTATAATAACGTGAAATAAAGATGGTGCAATAATTCGGTGCAATAACTCGTCAACAACAACTCGTTAACAACTCGTTTACAATTCGTTTACAACTCATTCACACTCGTTTACAACAAATATCATCACCACCTTTATTCAATTGCACAACAAGGTATGATGATACCAATAAGTGATTTGTATATCTGTCAGCTTCCACAGGCTAAAAGGCTAGAATCTTATTGGGATTCTCAAACTAATAGCTATTGGGCAGGGTTTATATTCGGTACAGACAATATTGGTATTATGGTATGACAATTCATACCGCTCTTCGTTTCAACTCAACAAACGAGCGAAGCGAGTTTGTTGTCACTCACGAGCTCGCACTTATGAGCATGTACTCACGAGCTCGCACTTATGAGCATGCACTCACAAGCTCGCAACTTACCCACTCACTCACTCACTCACTCGCTTCGCTCGTTCGTGACTAACCATTACATCAGTGTATTAGACAACGGATGTGTTGCAAAAAGTTACGTATTCAAATGTGAAGATGAGTGTTGACGTGTTCAAAACATAGAGTTAACTGGCTAAAATGTGTAATTTTTGCCTTATTGATTATGTAGCTGAATCATTGAGAGCAATCTCCTTATGGTCTGTGCGAGGCGTAAATGACTGCGAAATTTGAACGAACGAACGAGCGAAGCGAGTGAGTGAGTACGAGAGTGCGAAAATCTAAGTGAGTGAGAGTTCGTTCGTTCGTTCGTTCGTGAGTATGGAACTTTGACTGAGTCATACCGCACTTTGTCTTTGCAACTTATATGTGTGAGTTGTTTCGGAATGCACCAATCAATGATTGATTTGGTGTAGTGTCTTTATATTTGGAGTATGGGAAACCTTTGGAAAGAATCATCTGAAGGCTTATACCAAACACTTGTTTACTCACTTTTTCGTTCAATCCAAAGAATTTGATACCCACTCACTCAAGCGTTGAGTGGAAATCACATTCAAATCAAAGCTCGAGCGAACGAGCGAAGCGAGTGAGTGAGGGAGGGAGTGCGTGAGGGAGGGAGTGCGTGAAAGTGTTAGTGAGTGATTGAGTGAGTGATGAGTGATTGAGTGAGTGATTGAGTGAGTGATTGAGTGAGTGATTGAGTGAGTGATTGAGTGAGTGATTGAGTGAGTGATTGAGTGAGTGATTGCGTGAGTGATTGAGTGAGTGTGAACAAACTTGCTTCGCTCGTTTGTAAGTGATTGAGTGATTGTGAACAAACTCGCTTCGCTCGTTTGTAAGTGAGTGTGAACAAACTCGCTTAGCTCGTTTGTGTTAAGATTAGCCTAGCACAATCTAGTCCTGGTAACTAACTGTAACTTCGATGCCTTTATTAGAGGAATAATGCTAGTCTTATATAATGTTCCCAATAGGAATATATATGCTGTAACGTGACTTCTTTAGTATTGTGGTACTAAGTTGCATAAACGACCAAGTGATACTAAGTCGTACACCTAACATCCCCCTTTACTGCAATACTATCAAGTACGTTAGTGAAACTTAACCGAGCGAACGAACAAGCGAACGAACGAGCGAAGCGAGTGAGTGAGTGAGTGCAAGTGCGAGTGTGAGTGCAAGTGCGAGTGTGAGTGCAAGTGCGAGTGCGAGTGCAAGTGCGAGTGCGAGTGCAAGTGCGAGTGCGAGTGCAAGTGCGAGTGCAAGTGCGAGTGCGAGTGCGAGTGCGAGTGCGAGTGCAAGTGCGAGTGCAAGTGCAAGTGCGAGTGCGAGTGTGAGTGTAAATCATAAGCAGGTCTGAATTCAATAACGATCCGTCCTCTTCAGGCTGCTTAAATTTAACTCCTAATAACCTTACGTCCTTTTCTCTCGTTTTCTACGATCTCATCAATCTCTAGCAACTGTGAACCGTCCTTGTTTGAATACTTCTGGTGGGGTATTCAGCTTGAGGCATACCCTCTGGAATGTCTTGTCTTTTCGTTAATTTCTTCTTCATCATTTAGGGTCATTTTGGCTTTCAGCGTCGTAGCTTGGAGAAGTAACCTTGGGTTCAGTATGGGTTTGATTGAATACCTGGTTGCGTATCATGAAAGTGGATCCATTGATTAACGACAATTCCGCCGTCCGCCAGAAATACCGCTAACACGAACTTAACGAATAGTGCTGCGAAGCAGTACTATGAGTGCTTGATACTCATGAACGAACGAACGCACGAAAGCACTCCCTCAAGCACTCACGCACGAAATCACTCCCTCACGCACTCACGCACAAAGTATCATATCAGATACTGTGGTGGTGAAGATAACGAATCTGTGAGTGAATAATTCATTTGTCACCCCTTGTTAGGATTAGCCAGTCGTACACCTAACACCCCTTTAATACGTAGCTTCCACAAATTTTTCTGGAATTGGTGTAGGGCCTCTGTAGTGTCATACCAGTGTCAATAGTGTTGAGTCCCCATTTATCTGCAGTCTCTTGTGTCATATAAGATAAAGTTGCTCGTGTGTCAAGAAGGGCCAGTGATGGTATATGTTTATCAGGCAGAGTGATGGACAAGCCCGCGACCGGTAGAGTTGATCGATGCGATAATGGCTTTGTGATAATGGCTTTGTTGTCATTATTTTTTGACCCGGGTATTGTTAGGTTGGTTCTCCGTAGGACGTTTGGGTAAGTTCGTATCACAGATGTCCGATAAACATCTATCAATTACCGCCGTTAGGTCGAATAATGACTTGTGTTCCGAAATCATCTTTTGTAAGTTGTTGGATAGGGTGGGCCAATTTTGGAAAGTATGAGTGGCGACAGATTCCAACAAAGACGGATACGTTACATGTAAGTATGGTAACGTATCAATCATTTTGAACAACTTAGTAACGTCATCATAGTGGGTAACGTTTGAGGTAGATTTACGAAGTTCTAGCACCTGTTCTCTGGCAAGGTATTCAATCGTGTTGGCCGAAAGTCCACACGTTAGAATGAGTATAGCCATTTCGTGGTAAGTACGGCTACCAAGTAAATCCTCTTTAAATTGATCTAAGATGAAGGCATAGTTCCATGCATGTTTGATACTTGCCGAGTGTATAACCTGAAAACAATCGTGTGGGTCAAAATAAGGAGTGTAGCGTGCATGTTTGACAAGTTTACTTGCAAGTGAGCTACGAGATGAAAAATCGCGTGCGTATAATTTCATCGGTTTCTTTATTTCGTCGACTATAGTCCAAGTTATCGTCCGTGGGAGAGTTTGAAGGTTTGGCGTCGAGCTGTTCGCTTCGTCGTGTACTTGGGTGACGGGTGCCAAGGTATGCCCGAGGGTTGGAATTTGTGAGTCAGTATTCGAGCTGTGTGTATCGGCTGGAGTCAATGTATTCGGTGTCACGATGTGCGTTGGAGCTTGTGCCAGGGAAGTGGCCTCTGGGCAAGCGATGTACGTTGGAGCTTGTGCCAGGGAAGTGGCCTCTGGGCAAGCGATGTACGTTGGAGCTTGTGCCAGGGAAGTGGCCTCTGGGCAAGCGATGTACGTTGGAGCTTGTGCCAGGGAAGTGGCCTCTGGGCAAGCGATGTGCGTTGGAGCTTGTGCCAGGGAAGTGGCCTCTGGGCAAGCGATGTGCGTTGGAGCTTGTGCCAGGGAAGTGGCCTCTGGGCAAGCAATGTGCGTTGGAGCTTGTGCCAGGGAAGTGGCCTCTGGGCAAGGAGCTTGTGTTTGTACCATTGAGAGGGGTACCACGCTGAGTGCTTGGGCCTGTACCTGTGAATCAGGCATATGAGCGGGAGGTGTCTGAGGTTGAGTGTTAACTATTCTTTCAGTTTGGGTAACTCGAGCCGGTTTTGTTGATTTCACAGTCAACCCGCTTAAAATGAGCATGATCACGACCGCTGTAACCATTTGACGTTGTTCCCAGACAAAATTGCCTGATAATGTGGATCCCAGGTACATCATAATTACCCCTAAACCAGCTCTTTTAATAACCCTGCGCAACCAGGGGTTCACGGTAGGACCGGATGGAGTGGGCGCTGGAGTCTGTGTAATGGTGTGAGAAACTGTGTTGGTTTCCTTACCATTGTACGTAACATAGTTAACATGATGGGTGTGGGTTGGTTTAACATGATGGGTGTGGGTTGGTTTTGAGGGTGGTTGTTCCTTCTTCCTTCCCCAAGTGCTGAAAAAGCTGGAAAAGGGGGGTACACAAATTAAGCAAAGACCGTATAGCCATAACTGCCAGATCAACCTGGGGATCAATCTAAGATCGCCGTTGAGGATGCAATTCCAGACTTGAGGTGCATTCAAAGAGGCGATTGCCTCGAAAATTGCGGGTTCGTCGATGATAACCATCGCGTGATCGCTGTTGTTGGTGTAGAAGTTTCGCTGGAGGAGTCTAAAACAGTGACATAAAACTATTGTGGAAACTGTTGCCAAAATGCTGAATCCTGATGTGCCCGGAAAAGGAAACCTAGGCAACCTAGCGGTTGTACCGACCTCCATGTTAAGATTAGCCTAGCGCAATGTAGTCCTGGTAAATAACTGTTCCTTTGATGCTTTTATGGAATACTGCTAGTCTTGTATAATGTTCACAAATAGGAATATATATGTTGAAACGTGTCTTCTTTAGTATTGTGGTACTAAGTCGCAACGAATAGTGCTGCGAAGGAGTACTATGGATGCCTGATACTCACGAACGAACAAACGAATAGTGCTGCGAAGCAGTACTATGAGTGACTGCTACTCACGAACGAACAAACGAATAGTGCTGCGAAGCAGTACTATGAGTGCCTGATACTCACGAACGAACAAACGAATAGTGCTGCGAAGCAGTACTATGAGTGCCTGATACTCACGAACGAACAAACGAATAGTGCTGCGAAGCAGTACTATGAGTGCCTGATACTCACGAACGAACAAACGAGCAAATTCGAAATCACTCACTCACGAACTCACTCACGAACTCACTCACTCAAGCGTTGAGTGGAAATCACATTCAAATCAAAGCTCGAGCGAACGAGCGAAGCGAGTGAGTGAGGGAGTGCGTGAGAGTGTTAGTGAGAGTGTTAGTGAGTGAGTGAGTGAGTGAGAGAGTGCATGCGTGAGTGAGTGATTAAGTGAGTGTGAACAAACTCGCTTAGCTCGTTTGTAAGTGAGTGATTGAGTGAGTGATTGAGTGAGTGATTGAGTGAGTGATTGAGTGAGTGAGAGAGTAAGTGAGAGAGTGAGTGCGTGCGTGAGTGAGTGCGTGCGTGAGTGAGTGAGTAATTGAGTGAGTGTGAACAAACTCGCTTGGCTCGTTTGTAAGTGATTGAGTGAGTGTGAACAAACTCACTTAGCTCGTTTGTAAGTGAGTGTGAACAAACTCGCTTCGCTCGTTTGTAAGTGATTGAGTGATGTTGAACAAACTCGCTTCGCTCGTTTGTAAGTGAGTTTGAGTTATCACATTCATAAGCTTTATTCATAACATCATATCCAAATCCAAAATCCCAACTCCACATCATGTCCATTTTGAGGTACACTGGACAGTTATCAAGGTGGCCCGGAAAGCCTTTACGTTTCTTACGAGCGGAGCGAGTGAGTTAGCTAGTATTAGCAGTATACAAGTATATAAGAAGAGCTATACAGTAAGATAAAGAATAACTATACAAGAGTGAGAATATGAGAATAACTATAAAAGTGTATCACACGAACGCACACACTCACGAACGCACACACTCACACTCACACACGAACTCACACGAACTCACTCACGAAGGGCCTTTTCTTTTGTGATTGGGTTTGGTTTGAGGAGAGACTTGAAGATGATTGTTGTTGGGGGCTCGGTGAGGTTGGCTGGGTTGGGTAGGCCAGTAAAGTAGTTTAGGGTGATCATCTGAAAATGTGTGGCCAAAAAACAGTGACATTCACCAAGTAAACCCTCAAGAAGGTTTAATATGTTGGTTGTTTTAGTGAATAGCTAGGCAAAGAATAGGTGTATGTGACAGATTCGAGTCAATTGGAGCTTTTTAATCAAGCGTGGATTCATACGAGCGAACGAACGAGCGAAGCGAGTTTGTTCGTTCGTTCGTTTGTTCGTTTGTTCGTTCGTGAGTATGATGATTTGATTAACATTAAAATATACACCAATTGATATGAATTGAATATTAATAGATTCAATAGTAATGATTAAATATATACATAGATTCAATATCACGCAGGCACTCACGTACTAATGCATGCACTCACAAACGAGCGAACGAGCGAACAAGCGAACGAGCGAACGAGCGAACAAGCGAACGAGCGAACGAGCGAACGAGCGAACGAGCGAACAAGCGAACGAGCGAACGAGCGAACGAGCGAACAAGCGAACTCACTCACGCACCTGCTCACTCACGCACTCACGAACTCACGAACTCACTCACGAACTCACTCACGAACTCACTCACGAACTCACTCACGAACTCACGCACTTCCTCGCTTCGCTCGCTTGTTCGTTCGTTCGCTCGCTCGTTGCATTTGCCAAACCTGTTAAACTACAGGCATTTAAACTCTTTAATAGACTTTGTATAAATACTGTAATGTTTTGTGATAGCATATCTTATCAATTCACAAGCTGTCAGAGACTATAAGTTAATAAATTCGTATCAATTCACAAGCTGTCAGAGATTTTAAGCTCATAAATTGCCACACAATAAAGAACAAACGAGCGAAGAAAGTGAGTGAGTGAGTAGCGAATTCTTTGATACCAACGAGTGCGTGAGTAACGAATTCTTTGATGCCAAGGAGTGCGCGAGCAGCGAATTCTTTGATACCAACATGCGAGTACGTGAGTAGCAAATTATATGTCATCAGTATCTCCGGCTGTTCATCCGATCAATTCTGTTGGAAGTTTAAATTCTGTGATTGACATTTTTGTTCTCACTCACGAACTCACACCCTCACTTTCTTCGTTCTCACTCACTCACTCACTCACTCAAACCCTCACTTTCTTCATTCTCACTCACTCACTCACTCACTCACGCACTCGCTTCGCTCGTTCGTTCGGAGTAGGTGCTCCAAGGCTTTGTATTGACAATATAGAGCTAGTTAAAGAATTAATCAAGCGTGTGTAATGTTCAAACTGTTTATTATTGCTGATGAGTGTGATTAAGGGGGTGGTTCTCCGAGCGAACTGAAAATAAGAATATAATAGGAAGATTTTACTCAACTCATGCACGAACTTATGCACTCATGAACTCAAAAACTCGCTCACTCCCTCACAACTCTCGTTCTTTTAAATCATTCATGAGAGCATACTGATTCTTAGGGACCATTGGACATTTGGATTTTACCCAGTTGTGAATGAACGAACGAACGAACGAACGAGCGAGCGAAGCGAGGGAGTGCGTGAGTGATTGTGAGTGAGTGAGTGCGTGAGTGAGTGCGTGAGTGAGTGAGTGAGTGAGTGAGTTCGCTCGTTCGTAAATGAGAGAGTGGGTGAGTGAGTGAGTGAGCAGCGAAAATGAGTAAGTGAGTATCAAGCACTCATACTACTGCTTCGCAACACTATTCGTTCGTTCGTGAGTATCAAGAACTCATAGTACTGCTTCGCAGCACTATTCCAACGAACAAAACAACTCCAATGACATGTCTCCAATATCTAAAACTGCCATACAAATTAATCACCTCGGTTGCAAAACACACTGCAACATTTGGTTGAAGCCTAAAGATTTTATGGTTAAGATGAGTATGTTGATTTTCAATGTTGGTTCAAGTTAATGTCATGAGTCAGACAAGCAAAGTTTTTATCCAACAAGATGATATCGTGGTTGGTTTAATGTAAAGTAATGGAGCGAGTGAGTGCATGAGTTCGTGAGTGAGTGCGTGCGTGCGGTACGGGTCTTTAGAGGTTATTTGATCTTTGTGCTTCGCTCGTGTGTTCCTTACATACTCGCTTCGCTCTTGTATTCCTTACACCACTTATACACTCGCTTCGCTCGTGTGTCAAGATATTAATACACAACCTTAATCACATATCTTTGATAGAAAAACATAATCATACACACCTTCATCATGGCTCAAACTCATGGAGTATGATTTCAAAGAACTAACGAACGAACGAGCGAAGCGAGTGAGTGCGTGAGTGAGAGCGTGAATCAATCCCTGAGTGTATCAAGCAAATTTTTATTGGGTGAATAATGGAGACTGGCTGCGAAAAATTAAAGTGAAGAAATTGGCAAAGATGATTCGAACGAGCGAACGAACGAGCGTAGCGAGTGAGTGAGTGAGTGAGTGAGAAGTATATACGAACGAGCGTAGCGAGTGAGTGAGTGAGTGAGTGAGAAGTATATACAAGCGTAGCGATACGAACGAGCTTTCCAGATACGAACGAACCAATGAACCAACGAACCAACGAACGAACGAGCGAACGAGCGAATGAACGAATGAACGAACGAGCGAACGAACGAATTTACAAACTGAGGCACTCACGCACTCACTCACGAACTCACGAACTCACGAACTCACCCACGCACTCAAGCAGTCACTCATGCACTCAAGAACTCACGCACTCAAGAACTCACGCACTCAAGAACTCACGCACTCAAGAACTCACGCACTCAAGAACTCAAGAAAACAAGAACTCACTCAAGAACTCACTCACGCACTCACTGCTCACTCTTGGACTGTTCACTCATGAACTCACGAACTCAAGAACTCACTCATGAACTCACTCATGAACTCACTCATGAACTCACCCACTCACATACTCTCACTCACCCATTCACGATCTCACCCACTCACGATCTCACGATCTCACACTCACTCACACTCACGATCTCACTCACGATCTCACTCACGATCTCACTCACGAACTCGCTTCGCTCGTTCGTTCGTTCGTGCGTTCGTTCGTTCATTTGAGTGAGTTTGTTTGAGTGAGTTCGTTTGAGTGAGTTCGTTTGAGTTCGTTCGTTTGAGTGAGTTCGTTCGTTCGTTCGTTCGTTCGTTCGTTCATGTGAATTCGCTCGTTCGCTCGTTCGCTCGTTTGAGTGAGTTCGTTTGAGTTCGTTCGTTCGTTCGTGAGTAGCGAACTTTCGAGTACATAACTGAGTAAGTACATGAAGGCGTTACCTCGCCCACTCACTCACTCACGAACTCACTCGTTCGCTCGTTCGTTCGTTCGTACGTTCATGTGAATTCGCTCGTTCGCTCGTTTGAGTGAGTTTGTTAGAGTTCGTTCATTCGTTCGTGAGTAGCGAACTTTCGAGTACATGACTGAGTAAGTACATGAAGGCGTTACCTCG
>JAKUAJ010000014.1:0-60092 GCA_030562865.1 Kodamaea lidongshanica (nom. inval.) | reverse complement strand
GAACTCACGAACTCACTCGTTCGCTCGTTCGTTCGTTCGTACGTTCATGTGAATTCGCTCGTTCGCTCGTTTGAGTCAGTTCGTTTGAGTTCGTTCTTTCGTTCATGAGTAGCGAACTTTCGAGTAAATGACTGAGTGATTACATGAATGCGTGAACTCGCTCACTCACTCGCTACGCTCGCTCGTTCATTCGTTCGTTCGTTCGCTCGTTCGTGAGAGCAAACTTTTTGAGTAGCAGTGTCCAAGTGAATATGACTTCTAATATATACTTATTATCATGAATTAAATTTCAAATGTTTGGATGAGTAAGAAATGTATAAATTCAATACGATTTTCATGATTGTTATAATTCTAAAATTTCAATCACTTTTTAACAATACAAGTCTTGGGATGAACCGGCTACGAACGAGCGAAGCGAGTGAGTGAGTGAGTGAGTTAGTGAGGGCGAACTTTCGAGTTCATGAGTTCGTGAGTGAGTGAGTGAGTGAGTGAGTGAGTGAGTGAGTGAGGAGTGAGTGAGGAGTAAGTAGCGAACTTTTGAGTGAGGAGTGAGTGAGGAGTGAGGAGTGAGTGAGGAGTGAGTGAGTGAATCAGTGAGTGAGTGAGTGAATCAGTGAGTGAGTGCGAGAGTAGCGAACTTTCGAGTGCGTTCGCTCGTTCGTTCGCTCGTTCGTTCGCTCGTTCGTTCGTTCCTCCGTTCGTTCGCTCGTTCCTTCGTTCGTTCGTTTGTTCGTTCGTCCGCTCCTGAGTAGCAAATAAAGTGACTGAAGAGAACATTTCGTAGATCTTATTTTCGCAGCCAATGCTGTGTGTGGTGAGTGAGTGAGTGAGTGCGTGAGTGAATGAGTGCGTGAGTGAGTGCTTGAGTGAGTGAATGAGTGAGTGCGTGAGTGAGTTCGTGTTTTCACTCGTTCGTGAGTTCGCTCGTTCGTGAGACATCGTGCGTTCTTACGGGCATTGCCACCTTTTTCATCTGCAATATGGAGTATATTTTCGATCGCCTACTCAGAAAGACCCAAAAGTAGCAGATAACTTGGTATCTGATACTGTCAGCATATCCTGATGTACCAAATAGACAACACCCATCACTGAACGAACGAGCGAAGCGAGTGAGTGAATGAGTGGGTGCGTGAGTGGGTGCATGAGTGAGGGCGTGTGTGAGTGAATGAGTGAGGGCGTGTGTTCGCTCGTTCGTGAGTTCGCTCGTTCGTGAGTGAGAGCGAGTGAACTAGTGTGAATGAATGAGTGAGTGCGAGAGCGAACATGCCAAACGAGTGAGAGTGAGTAAATGAGTGAGTGAGTGCGAGAGTAGCAAACTTTGAGTTCGTGGGTAAGTGTGTTCTTTCGTTCTTTCGTTTGTTCGTGAGTTCGTGAATTCGTGAGTTCGCTCGTTCGTTCACTCCTGAGTAACAAATATAATGACTGAAGAGGACGATTCGCAGCCAATGCTGTGAGCGGTGAGTGAGTGAGTGAGTGCGAGGGTAGCGAACTTTCGAGTGCGTTCGCTCGTTCGTTCGCTCGTTCGTTCGCTCGTTCGTTCGTTCCTCCGTTCGTTCGCTCGTTCGTTCGCTCGTTCGTTCGCTCGTTCGTTCGTTCGTTCGTTCGTTCGTTCGTTCGTTCGTTCGTTCGTTCGTTCGTTCGTTCGCTCGTTCGTTCGTTCGTTCGTTCGTTCGCTCGCTCGTTCGTTCGTTCGTTCGTTCGCTCGCTCGTTCGTTCGTTCGTTCGTTCGCTCCTGAGTAGCAAATAAAGTGACTGAAGAGAACATTTCGTAGATCTTATTTTCGCAGCCAATGCTGTGTGTGGTGAGTGAGTGAGTGGATGGATGAGTGAATGAGTTCGTGAGTTTGTGAGTGAGGAGTGAGTGAGGAGTGAGTGAGGAGTGAGTGAGTGAGTGAGTGAGTGAGGGAGGAGTGAGTGAGTGAGGAGTAAGTAGCGAACTTTTAAGTGAGGAGTGAGTGAGTCTGTGAGTGAAGAGTGAGTAGCGAACTTTTGAGTGAGTTCGTCAGTTCGCTCGTTCGTCAGTTCGCTCGTTCGTGAGAGAAAATTACATAACGCTTACATAATGCTTACGCAATGATTACGTAATCACCACCGTCTCATTACATGATGATTACGAAACGCTTACATAATCACCATCTACTCATTACATAATCACCACACACTCTAAGCGATTCTACCCCAATTGTGTAATAGTTACTCACCTTTGTTAATCAGGCACAATGCATTTGTCAGAAACACCCAATGAAATAACCAGCCATATTTCACAAAGCAAACCATAGCAAACAACCAGGAAGCAAACCATTTCGTATCTGAGGAGAGATCTTTTAAAGATTGTTGCATTGAATGATGAGGTGAAATTATAGGCGAGAAACAGGTGGTTGGGTCATCGCCAGGTGTGTGGGCAAAAGACATTTGTTATTGCCAACTCAATGCACACCACATGACAATTATACCCAAACACCGACATCATCACACATTGGTGTAAGTGTGGCAAAAGTAAAGGCAATAGTGTACCTCGAGGTACGGGCGTTGGGTTATGAAGGAGACGCAGGTAGAGAAGTGATTGTGAATGTTTTATTTTTTGGCAATGTATTTTTAGAGCGTATAATATTTTTTTGGCGTGGATTTTAACTTGCATCATTACGTCACAAACATCACAAACGTCCAAATCCGAGCCCAAGTTTTTTCCTCATTTGCTGGGAATTCCATCACCGAACACGATACGAGGAATAAGTAACCAGTGAATAATATTAATGTGTTCAAGTGTTCAAGTGTTCATTAAAGCCCCGATATATACTATGAGCCAGTAAAGCTAGTTGGTTGATCATGCTTTGAGAATCGGATTTTAATTGGTTTTCGCTTTTGTTCCTGCAGTGTGCAGCCTGTTTGTTAAACGTCATCGTACATGATATGAAAATGTACGATTAATATTCGACAAATCACGAAACTTTACTGGATATTATTAACAACATACGTGACGAACGTGACGAACATACAAACCTGACATACATGACATACAAACATAACATAAGATACAAACCTGACGTACAACCCTGACATACAAACCATTACGTTTGCTTGGTATTTTTAGCTCCGGAAATTTTTCTTAATTTTTCATTGGGGGAGGAGGGGAGGTGAATCACAACAAAAAAATACGGACCCATTACACAAAAGGTTGAAGAAACATATGCATAAAAATAGGTAACCAAGCATATTGCGTAAACATGGACAATTTTGAGACACAAAAGGTGTGCCGCTAACTAAAAAAACCGACTAAAAAATAAAGGCAAAGAAAAAGACGGGAGAAGCCAAGGGGAAAATTATATAAAAAAAGTATCACTCTTTTCTTACACGTCCGACTTCTTATGGATATCTTTGATTCAGCATTAAAGAACCCTAGTCCTCCCAACAAACAAGCCAGTCTGCCCATGTCCGCCACCGCGTTGAACACTAGATCCTCCATTCATGAACCAACTTTTGGTGACTCAAATGAAACAGATAATAATTACTCATCAGTAGTTATGTATAAGAATGATTTGGATACTGGTAGTAATACTCCACCCCTGCTATTGGTTAATAAGTCAGGTGAATCGAGTGTGAAGAAGAGTAAAAAGAAGAAGAACTCAAGGAGAAAGCATAGAAACTCTCATTTGGGTTGTGGAACTTGCAAGAAACGTCGTATTAAATGTGATGAAACTTTACCTGCTTGTCTTAATTGCTTAAAAGGTAAGCTAAACTGTGCTTACCTTAACTTAGACCTGACTGCTAGAAATGCATTGAAGATGGCTCAATTCAATCAGAACTTGAGACAAGAGAAATTAGATAAGCATGATGATAAAGATGATCTGTCTGGAGAAAATCCAACTCAACTCCCTTATAGATATTCCCTTCATCAAGGGGTCCCTCCTCCTAATAATTTACCTTCAGGTACGGTATTGGTACCTTTACAACCCGTCTTGACTAGTGATGGACTGGTGATGTATACTGCAGCAACAGCTTCATCTTCACCTTCAAGTCAACAATCATCTGAGTTACAGAATTCAATCTATTTGTCTCCAATGCCTATTCAACAAATGCATCAACCTCATTTACCTCAAAAATTACTGCATTCATTATCTCATCAATCTTTATCTCAATTGCATCAACAAGCTACAATGTCGGCAATGCCGGCAATGCAAGCTCCGATGAATCATTTACATAATTCAATGATACAGCAGACACCAATGATACTGCAAACGCCAATGATACAAAATTCAATGATACAGCAGACACCAATGATTCTGCAGACACCAATGATACTGCAAAATCCAATGATACTGCAAACACCAATGATACTGCAAAATCCAATGGTACTGCAGACTCCAATGCTACTGCAAAATCCAATGATACTGCAAACTCCTCTATTACAAGGTTTACCTCATTCATTGAATATGATTTCTCAGAATACTTTACAGCCTCCATTGTCACAATCAGCATCTCAAGCCCCACAACTGTTGTCATCTCAAGCCCCACAACTGTTGTCATCATCTCAATCAGCTCAACTGTTGTCATCATCTCAAGCCCCACAACTGTTGTCTCAATCAGCTCAACTGTTGTCATCATCTCAAGCCCCACAACTGTTATCTCAATCAACCTCACAACTGTTGTCAGCAGTACAGTCAACCCCACAACTGTTGTCAGCACCACCACCACCACCACCACAATTATCCCAACCAACACCACAATTATCTCATCCGCCGTCTCAACCATTTCCCTTTCAACCAATGACACTCCCCGATATACCACACGGAGTAACATCGCTGAGCTCCCCACTCTCCATACCGCTGATGATCCCAATTCCAGCAAACACCTCGGCAGCCACGGCAGCAACCACCCGGGCGCTCACCACGCCGTCAATCAAGCCGGAAAGTAAAGGGCTGCCTGACTTTGAAACAGATGTGCAAAGAACACTGTCCACCTCCTCCTCCAACGACCACACTCAAGCATTTAACAGCTTGCTGATTCTGGAGGTGAAATTGCCTCTGATTTCTAACGAAATGAACATTTCAGATAAAGTCCCTAGCATCTCCAAACTTTTGTCATGATTTATGAATATGATGTATTTATTAGAATAGAATGAGAAGTGACGATAAACGGGTGGTGATTTGCATCTGGGCTATTGAGTAGCTTTGGTTTGCGGGGTACTCGAATAGACTGCTTCTCGAGAGTTGGTTATATAGAGTGAATGAATGAGCGAACGAGCGAACGAACGAGCGAAGCGAGTGAGTAGCGAAGTGAGTGAGTAGCGAAGTGAGTGAGTAGCGAAGTGAGTGAGTAGCGAAGTGAGTGAGTAGCGAAGTGAGTGAGTAGCGAAGTGAGTGAGTGAGTGAGTAGTGAAGTGAGCGAAACGAATGAGCGAACGAACGGGCGAACGAACGAACGAACGAACGGGTGAACGAACGGGCGAACGAACGAACGAACGAACGAACGAGCGAGCGAACGAACGAGCGAAGCGAGTGAGTGAGTGAGTGAGTCAGTAGCGAAGTGAGCGAAACGAATGAGCGAACGAACGAGCGAAGCGAACGAACGAACGAACGAAGCGAAGCGACCGAACGAAGCGAAGCGACCGAACGAAGCGAAGCGACCGAACGAAGCGAAGCGACCGAACGAAGCGACCGAACGAAGCGACCGAGCGAAGCGAACGAACTAACGAGCGAAGCGAACGAACGAACGAACGAAGCGAACGAACGAACGAACGAACGAACGAGCGAAGCGAACGAACGAAGCGAACGAACGAGCGAAGCGAACGAACGAAGCGAACGAACGAGCGAAGCGAACGAACGAACGAGCGAAGCAAACGAACGAGCGAAGCGAACGAACGAAGAGAACGAACGAGCGAAGAGAACGAACGAGCGAAGTGAGCGAAACGAATGAGCGAAGCGACCGAACGAACGAAGCGACCGAACGAACGAAGCGACCGAACGAGCGAAGCGAACGAACGAGCGAATCGAACGAACGAGCGAACGGAGCGAGTGAGTGAGTCAGTAGAGAAATGAGTGAGTGAGTAGCGAAATGAGTGAATGAGTAGCGAAGTGAGTGTGTGTGTGATTGAGCAGGTTGCGAATTATTAACGAACGAGCTGCGATTAACTGAGTAGCGATTCATTTTTACTCAACTCACCCTCTTTGCTCGCTCATGAGTAGTGAATTTAATAACTAACAAACTGGGTGTAGCAAAGTGAGCGAGTAGTGAATTCATTAAACGAATGAGCAAACTGAACGAGTGATCAAACTGAACGAATGAGCAAATTCATGAGCATTCGAACTCTAAACCGATTTCATCTTTATATCCACAAAGATAACTATTTCATCATAAACTTTTAATTAGTTTTAAGATCGAGTCAAACCACCAGCACCATTGGCACCACAAGCACCGTTATGCGAATTAAGCAGCGCACATGGTATGTTGGAGCGGTTTACAGCATCAATAACTCAGAATACGAACGAAACGAACGAACGAGCGAAGCGAGTGAGTGAGTGAATAGTGAATTCGTTAGACAAACGAGCGAAGCGAGTGAGTGAGTGAGTAGCAAATCTGATAAACAAACGAGCGAAGTGAGCTTGTGAGTGAGTAGCGAATTCGATAGACAAACGAGCGAAGCGAGTGAATGAGTGAGTTGTGAATTCGATAGACAAACGAGCGAAGCGAGTGAGTGAGTGAGTAGCGAATTCGATAGACAAACGAGCGAAGCGAGTTTGTGAGTGAGTTGCGAATTTATCGAACAACCAAACTGAGTGAGTAGCGAACTCTTTGAACGAGTGAGTAGCGAACTCTTTGAACGAGTGAGTGGTGAATTTCTGAAATTGCAAAGGATCAATAGTGCTGATTACGATCAACTGAAAAGGAGTATACCAAGTGTAGTGATCAAGTGTACTGACCAAGTGTACTGACTAAGTGAACTGACTAAGTGTACTGAGTATGTCATATACTGAGCATGTCATATACTGAGCATGTCATATACTGAGCATGTCATATACTGAGTATGTCATATACTGAGCATGTCATATACTGAGCTTGTCATATACTGAAAATTTACTAAGCAAGTCTGTTAAAGTCATATACTGATAAATATACTGAAGAAGTAACTGCTAAATACCTGCTAAATACCTGCTAAAATAACTGTATAAGTAACCGCTAAAGTAACAATCTCAAACTAGCGAAGCGAGTTTGTTCGTTTGCTCGTTTGTTATACTCACATTTGCAAACTCGCTTCGCTCGTTTGTTCGTTTGCTGCTTGTTTGTTATATTCACATTTGCAAACTCGCTTCGCTCGTTTGCTGCTCGTTTGTTCGTTACTCCTTTGGCTGTGGTTGCGCCCCAGGTTGCTGAGGCTTCTTCTTCTTAACCTCAACCTTAACCTGCTCAACCTTAACCTCATTCAAACCTTGCTCCTCCAACAACTTTTCAATATACTCTTTAGCTTCATCACCAACGTCACCTTGCACTAAAATCTCCTCCTTCTTTTCTGCATTCTTAGTCACAGTAGCACCAGTAGCGAATTTAGAGGCAAACGTCTTGGCCAATTTCTTAGATTCTATATTGAACACTTCCAAACCAGAAATTGAGATGATATGCTTACGTTTATTTCTTTCAATACGTTTAATCAAGACTTTAGAAGCCAATTTCTTTTGTAATTCACGCTCTAACTTAGCTTCTTCCTTTGCTTGTTTCTTTTGAAGTTCTTCAGTGATTTTTTGTTCTTTTTCAATAGAAAGTGTTGATGTTTGATTAGCAAGTGCCTCTTCAGAATATAATTTGTCAAAGATTTCAGGCTCATTGGATTGAAGCCATTCTTTACAACGTTTGAAGGTTACTCCGAATTCGCAGTATTCTGGGGGGAAGGTGCATATACCACAGTATGCTAGTTGTTTGGCTTCGGTCATTTGGTTTTTTTGTGATGGATGGGAAGTACTGAACAGGACTGCGAAGCAGGACTGAGAAGCAGGACTGCAAAATATTGACAGGTAAGCAGGATATGCGAAGTACTGAACAGTACTGCGAAGCAGGACTGAGAAGTACTGACATGTAAGCAGGTAAGCAGGACTACAAAGTACTGAACAGGACTGTGAAGCAGGACTGAGAAGTACTGACATTTAAGCAGGTAAGCAGGACTACAAAGTACTGAACAGGACTGTGAAGCAGGACTGAGAAGTACTGAGCAGGTAATCAGGTGAGCAGGACTGCGAAGCAGGACTGCAAAATATTGACAGGTAAGTAGGCAGGATTGCGAAGCAGGATTGCGAAGCAGGACTGAGAAGCACTGAGAACTACAAAGTACTGAGCAGGTAATCAGGTGAGCAGGACTGCAAAATACTAACCGGCAAGTAGGCAGGATTGCGAAGCAGGACTGAGAAGTACTGAGCAGGTAATCAGGTAAGCAGGACTGCGAAGCAGGGCTGCAAAATACTGACAGGTGAGCAGGACTGTAATGTACTTACGGATAAGCAGGACTGCAAAGTACTAAGAGGTAAACAGGACTGAGAAGTACTGAGCAGGTAATCAGGTGAGCAGGACTGCGAAGCAGGGCTGCAAAATACTGACAGGTGAGTAAGACATGCGAAGTACTGAACAGGACTGCGAAGCAGGACTGAGAAGTACTGACATGTAAGCAGGTAAGCAGGACTACAAAGTACTGAACAAGACTGTGAAGCAGGACTGAGAAGTACTGAGCAAGCAGGACTGCAAAATGCTGACAGGTAAGTGGGCAGGACTGCGAAGCAGGTCTGAGAAGCACTGAGCAGGTAATCAGGTAAGCAGGACTGCAAAATACTGATAGGCAAGCAGGCATGACTGAGAAGTACTGAGCAGGTAATCAGGTGAGCAGGACTGCAAAATATTGACAGGTAAGCAGGACATGCGAAGTACTGAACAGGACTGCGAAGCAGGACTGAGAAGTACTGAGCAAGCAGGACTGCAAAGACAGGCAAGTAGGCAGGACTGAGAAGTACTGAGCAGGTAATCAGGTGAGCAGGACTGCGAAGCAGGACTGCAAAATACTGACAGGTGAGCAGGACTGCAATGTACTAAGAGGTAAGCAGGACTGAGAAATACTGAAAGGTAATCAAGTCTGCGAAGCAGGACTGCAAAATACTGACAAGCAAGCAGGACTGAGAAGTACTGAGCAAGCAGGACTGCAAAGTACCAACAGGTAGGCAGGCAGGACTGCGAAGCAGCACTACAAAATACTGACAGGCAAGCAGGACTGAGAAGTACTAACAGATAATCAGGACTGCAATGTAACAACACGTAAGCAGGACTGCACTGACAGATACGCAAGACTGCAAAGTTCCAACAGGTGAGCAAGACTGCAAAGTAATAACAGATAATCAGGACTAGTACCAACAGCAAATTCCTATAAGACTGAAAAGGACTAGAAGGTGCTCCATAGTACTGAAAAGAGCTACATACAATTAGCACTACTGTAGTGTATCTGAGTAAATTTTGATATTTTCAATATAAATGTAATGACAAATTCAGAGTTCAAGTTTAAGGTTCGATAGCGAATGTGAAATGAGCGAAGCGAGTTTGTGAATGTTACTTTAGCAGTTACAGGTATTTAGCAGTTACTTACTCGGTATATTTATCAGTATATGACTTACTCAGTATATCAGTATATGAATTGGTCAGTACATGTATCAGTATATGTATCAGTATATGTATCAGTATATGACTTACTCAGTATATGACTTACTCAGTATATAACTTACTCAGTATATAACTTACTCAGTATATTAGTTTCGGTGTATCGAAATATGTGTGATTTCTAAATCACACATTATACCATTGATCCAATAGTGAGTCGGAATGTGCGAGCAAAGAGACTGAGATTGTGCGAGCAAAGTGTGAGTCGAGCAGAGACTGAGATTGTGCGAGCAAAGAGAGTCAGAATGTACGAGCAAAGACAGAATGTACGAGCAAAGCTTGACATTTTACGAGCAACGTGTGAATGAGTAGATTCTTTGAATGTACGAGCAGAGACTGAGATTGTACGAGCAGAGAGTCACAATGTACGAGCAAAGCTTGAGATTTTACGAGGAACGTATGGAGGGTTCTTTAGTTTAACATCTTCAACTTTAAATTCTTGTCAAATAATAAGCAATCACAGTCATGATCATTGCAGTTGATTACAATAATCATTCCACTTGATATCTAATTATACATCAGACACTGTTCGTATAATATGACACTCAATGTTCGTATAATTAAAACCCGCCACCATTGATCTGAAGACAGATTTGACAGTTTAATAATACTCACCAATACGAGAAGATACGAAAATGATCATAATCATAATCATGATTACAATATAATCACAATCATAATCACAATCAATATCAATATCACAATCAATATCAATATCAATATCACAATCAAAGTCAACACCACCACGGTAACCAATCACTCATCAGTAAAGCATGCTTACTTCATAGCAAACTACTGCACAGTGGGTGATTTCATGCACAATAACAAATGGTCAAACATCTGAAATTTGAATCCGAATCGGTAACCCTTGCGTTAAAATCATGTGCACTTATGCACAGTTGGCACTTTGATTTCTATGCCATTCTTTATCCGTGCCGAGAGAAAGTGCCGGAAGAAATTGCCCTTCGTAAGTGGCTCGTAAATGACATCGTGCTCAAGGTGAATCTATTTAATGGTTAAAGTTCAAGTGCTTGATCAACCTTTTAATACTTTGACCGTTGAAACCATCTTACCATTGAAATGATCTTACCATTGAAACCTTACAGTTGAAAGCAGTTACTATTACATACCGTAATATCATTAACGCAACCTAGAGCAACCTCATCTGAGGATCGACATTTCTGGTTTGTTACGGTTGTTTCTTTTGCCAATACTAGTGGCTTTGCATATTAACAAAATAATCACTAAGCTAACGTATAAAATTTATGCATCAAGGCCCTGGAGAAGGTTTCGGAAGTCCATCGAGTAAGGGGTTAACGAACGAACGAGCGAACGAACGAACGAACAAGCGAGCGAACGAGCGAAGCGAGTGAGAGAGTGAGTGAGAGAGTGAGTGAGGGAGTGAGTGAGGGAGTGACCGAGTGACCGAGTGACCGAGTGAGGGAGTGACCGACTGACTGACTGACTGACTGATTGACTGACTGACTGACTGATTGACTGACTGACTGACTGAGTTCGCTAGTTCGTGAGTTAGTCAGTGCATGATAATGAATCTACATCTTCAATTCATAGCAATTGGTGTGCGTATTATGTATATTCAATTCATAATCGTTCTTTAGTGAATGTACGAAGCGAGTAAAGTAGTGCATAACTAACTATTCTCCTTAACTGTGCTCGTTTGTTCAAGTATTCTGGATAATTTTAACTTTGATGCACCTTTAATTGTTGATCAATTTGGTGACAAGGATAAACTTATAAGCTCACTCAAGTTTTAAGATACATAGGAATTGGAATGTAGTTGCAGGCGGCAAAGCAAGCCGAGATGACAGAAACACATGAACCATTAACGAACAACCATTAACGAACCACATGAACCATTAACGAACCACATGAACCATTAACAAGATTAAAGGTTACTTGAAAAATTCAACTCAATCACCAGTACAGGTTGTGTATTAATGTACGATGTAAATATATATTCTATGAATAGTTGTTGAGAATGAGAAATTTGCAACATGATTATTGGCTGAAATCATAAGGGTCCCCCCTTGATGAAAGTTTCAGCTTGAATGGTTTTTTGCAGCAAATTCCCAAGGGTCCCCTCTTGAAAAAGCGATATGAGAAACCAATAAAGTTATGTGTACGAGGTGGAGGTGGTGTCTTTGTATCTCGATTAGGCACTGGACCAGCAGGCTGGCCAAAGTGTTTGAGAGTATTGAATATTCACACGAATGAACGAACGAGCGAAGCGAGTGAGTTTAGTAAAAGGATTCGCAACTTACGAGCGAGTGAACGAACAAGCGAACGAACGAGCGAAGCGAGTGAGTTTAGTAAAAGGATTCGCTACTCATGAGCGAGCGAACGAACAAGCGAAGTGAGTGAATTTAGTCAAAAGGATTCGCTACTCATGAGCGAGTGAGTGTAGTCAAAAGGATTCGCTACTCATGAGCGAGCAAAGAGAGTGAGTTCAGTCAAAAGGATTCACTACTCATGAGCGAGTGAAGCGAGTGAGTTCAGTTAAAAAATTCGCTACTCACTCAATCACTTTGCTTGTTCGTTAATAATTCGCAACTCGCTCACTCGCTTCGCTTTTAATGAAACATTCGCTACTCACGAGCTCACTCACAAACTCACTCACTCGCTTCGCTCATTCGCTTGTTCGTTCGTTCGCCTACGCTTCCCTCCTTATTATTGTCTGATTTTCACGCCTCCACATTCATTTATTTATCACGAGCGTAGCGAGATTAACAGTCTGAACATCAGCTGCGAAGCAGCATTACGAGCGAAGCGAGATACCATCAGCTACTCATGCACCCTCTCACGAACGAACGAACGAACGAACGAACAAACTCGCTTCGCTCGTTCGCTCGTTCGCTCGTTATAAACAGCCTATTACAAAGTAATCATCAGAGTTGGATATCTACAATATATAAACGTTACTTATTAAGAGTAGATTTATAACGTAACATAATGTCCAAGAATGGACACAAGAAGAAGCCTGGCCAATACATCTTGCTTACTGAAGCTAAAGACAATATTATATAATTGCAGTCTCCTTTGAGAAAATCGAATTTTGCACCCAATTCACAAGGGTACATCTCAGCTTGAATAAGGGGTTGATTATCCAATATATGCTCCTTGTCAATATGCTCCTTGTCAATAATTTCTATTTTTAGTAATAGTCGGAAACAAGAACAGTATTACACCTAAAGGTTAAAACTGTATATTCAATATTTTGAGTACAAAGTGCTCGTTGTTGATTATCGTACGAGTAAAGAAAACCAACAACGAGCAAAGCGAGCTTGTGAGTTTGTCTTACCAGTAGCCTCTTAAACTCGCTTCGCTCGTTTGTGAGTGCGTTTAACTCTCTTACACAGCTTCAAAGATTTGAAAAACGAATTCCTTGAGATCCTGACACAAGAAGTGATTCTGTTAACGAATATTCCGATATTGTGTTGGTGAATAAGAGAAAAGGGTAATTTTGGTGTATATTTGTAGATGGATTAGCTGAAATTCTCTTTAGTCTTCAGGAACATTCACTTTCAAAGGTTACTGTTTAGACACATTCCCAGATAGACAACTGAACGATCGAACGAGCGAGTGAGTGAGTGAGAGGGTGAGTGAGTGAGAAGGTGAAAGGGTGCATGAGTGAGTGAGAGGGTGCATGCGTTCTGTCCTTATAAATGTCCCAAATACACATACTAATGGTAATATACGTAATGCATGGCCCTACACGCAACATGGCATTGCCATTCATGTAATTCCATCGTATATTACCATATGTATATCACCATACGAATATAACCATACGTACATCACCATACGTATATCGTCACACTTTACCACACGTGCATCACTATAAGTATATCACCATACGTACATCACCCTGTTCAAACATCCCATCCATACTCACCAAACTCACCATACTCATCATACTCACCATACTCACCATACTCACCATACTCACCATACTCAACACTTGAATTTATTTAATACGAACGACCTCACGAGTAAAGCGAGTGACAATTCTTTAATACGAGCGAGTTCTTTAGTACGAACGACCTTACTCGCTTCGCTCGTGAGAATTGTTTAATACGAACGACCTTACTCGCTTCGCTCGTGAGAATTATTTAATACGAACGACTTCTTTAATACGAACGACCTTACTCGCTTCGCTCGTGAGAATTATTTAATACGAACGACTTCTTTAATACGAACAACCTTACTCGCTTCGCTCGTGAGAATTATTTAATACGAACAACCTTACTCGCTTCGCTCGTAATGTGCTTCCACCTGTTTTGGCACTGTGAATTTGAGTTTGCGTGATTACTTTGTAGAATATGAGTTCCAAGATTTTAAGTTATATAAGCTGAAGAATAAATGTTGTTTCAGTTAGCATTATGTATTGGCAAACTCATCAAGCATCACAATTCAGATGAATAATCTGTATACGCTAAAGATAAGGATATTGTATAACATGCCTAGGTTGTCTATCCAGAGTATTAACCGTCTCTTTATTCTAACACCGTAGAGCAACAATAGCAAGAGTGATAAGAAGATCTATTATACAAGCATAACGAACAAACGAGCGAAGCGAGTTCGTGAGTTCGTGAGTGCGTGAGAGAGAGTGACTGAGTGACTGAGTGACTGAGTGACTGAGTGACTGAGTGACTGAGTGACTTAGTGAGACAGCAAGTTCGCGAGTGAGTGAGTACGAGAGTGAGTAGCGAATTCGATAGGATCAAAGAACCACTTTTAGTTTCTTCATCTATTCATGTGTTCAAGAGTATTGTGATAGTATTAACTACAGATATAGGTTCTGGTAATAAATTCACGCACTCACTCACGCACTCACTCACGCACTCACTCACGAACTCACTCACTCACTCACTCACGAACTCACGAACTCACGAACTCACGAACTCACGAACTCACGAACTCACGAACTCACGAACTCACGAACTCACGAACTCACGAACTCACGAACTCACGAACTCACGAACTCACGAACTCACTCACTCACTCACTCACTCACTCACTCACTCACTCACTCACTCACTCACTCGCTTCGCTCGTTCGTTCGCCCCTTACTTGCCCACCTCACCTATTAACCCATAACCCAGCCCAATGTTCCTGGCTGCGAAATTTATTTTGTATTAGCCATTAGATTTCCATGTCAAAGGAACGAATTTGCAATTGCAATAAAGATCGTTATTTACATCGAATTAGGAGATTTACAAATCGCAACTTCAAACCTCTTCTCTTATTCTATACAAATCATTCCAGACATACCAATCATATATTCCATATACACATAACTTACAGTCCATAAACTGTCATCCTTTACAATACAACTAGTGAATAGCAAAGATTCCCCCATGCTTTGTAAACACACCATTCACTCGCTACACTGTTACAAAGGTACTTTTAATCTTTTCGTATCCAAATAAGAGTAATGATCTGATCATTACCAGTACATTCTTCTTTCACAACCAATGCCAAGTCCTAAAAATCATAAAAAGCATAGATCATAAATCATAGAGATGGTAGATTCAAATTAATGTCACAGATTTCAAAGTTCTGTGCTATCGAAGAGGAAATGAAACTAGTTGATTTCATTGGTGGAGAGTTTACTGGAGTAATCTTTTAAGGTCCGTACGGGACTAATGGCCAGTCACTCAAACTTTGCTACTCACGAACTCAGTCCCGTACCGCAATAATGGATCAAACCTCTTGAGAATGAAAAGTTCAAATGAGAATTTTCCCAAGGGTCCCCCCTTGAGAATTGGGGATAGTTCTGAACGAACGAACGAACGAACGAACGAACGAACGAATAGTGCTGCGAAGCAGTACTATGAGTATTTGACACGAACGAACAAACGAGTGCTGCGAAGCAATACAATAAATATTTGATACGAACGAACGAGTGCTGCGAAGCAGGTTTGTTACATTATTGAGTGGTTGCACTCACTCTTACTCAAATGGTGAACGAACGAACGAACAAACGAACAAACGAACGAGCGAAGCGAGTGCGTGTGTGAGTGAGTGAGTGAGTGAGTGAGTGAGTGAGTGAGTGAGTGAGTGTGTGAGAGCGTGCATGAGTGAGATGGTGCATGAGTGCGTGAGTGTTATGATTGGCGGGTACGACCTCCATGTTATGATTGGCAGATATTAACTTTAATGTCTAGTACAAGCTTTAGAACTTAACTGATGTTTATTGGTCCAGTTAGACCTCTTTATATATCCACTATGTATGGTTTGCAACCTATATAGTTGTTTCAAGTGGCCATTGTTGTAGCTCGTCTAATAAACTTTCATTTAATAAACTTTCGTCTAATAACCTTAAACCTAGTTGTTGTGGTCCGAGAGTTGCACGAAGTATGCGCAACCTAACAGTGAGTGAGTGAGTGAGTGAGTGAGTGAGTGAGTGAGAGAGTGAGTGAGTGAGTGAGAGGGCGCATGAGTGAGAGGGTGCATGAGTGAGAGGGTGCTTGCGTTCTGTCCTTATAAATGTCCCAAATACACATACTAATGGTACTATACGTAATGGCATTGCCATTCATGTAATTCCATCATATATCACCATATGTATATCATCATATGTATATCACCATACGTATATAACCATACGTACATCACCATACGTATATCGTCACACATTATCACCATACTCACCATACTCACCATACTCACCATACTCACCATACTCATCATACTCACCATACTCAACATACTCACTACTTACTTATTGATACTTCACTCACGAACGAACGAACGAACGAACGAACGAACGAACGAACGAACGAACGAGCGAACGAACGAGCGAACGAACGACGAACGAATGAACGTACGGGCGAACTCACTCACGCACTCTCTCTCTCACTCACGAACGAACGAGCGAACGAGCGAACGAACGAACGAATGAAATCACTCTCAAACTCACTCATGGACTCACTCACGAACGAACGAACGAACTACCGAACGAGCGAACGAACGAACGAAATCACTCTCAAACTCACTCATGGACTCACTCACTAACGAACGAACGAACGAACGAACGAACGAACTCACAAACTCACAAACTCACCAACGAGTGAACGAGCGAACGAACGAGCGAACGAACGAACGAACGGACTCACGAACGAGCGAACGAACGAACGAACGAACGAACGAACGAAATCACTCCCGGACTCACGAAATCACTCTCAAACTCACGAACGAACGGGCGAACTTACTCACGCACTCTCTCCCACACTCACGAACGAACGAGCGAACGAACGAGCGAGCGAACTCACAAACTCACAAACTCACAAACTCACGAACGAACGAGCGAACGAGCGAGCGAACCCACAAACTCACAAACGCACTCACGAACGAACGAACGAGCGAACGAGCGAACGAACGAACGAGCGAGCGAACTCACAATCTCACAAACTCACAAACTCACGAGCGAACGAGCGAACGAGCGAACGAGCGAACGAGCGAACGAACGCACGAACGAACGAACGAACGAAATCACTCTCAAACTCACGAACGAACGAACGAACGAACGAAAGAACGAAAGAACGAAAGAACGAAATGACTCTCAAACTCACTCGCGAACTCACTCACAAACTCACTCACTCGCTCAACTCGCTTCGCTCGTTCGCTCGTTCGCTCGTTCGTTCGTTCGTTCGTTCGTTCGCTCGTTCGCTCTACAACAAAAAACACGGCAACCACTCACATAGTGCTCCTTACCATTTATTAATATCAATCACATCTTCAACTCTCCCTAAACACATTCACTTAATATCTGTAAAAATAACTATCACAAACTTCAAATCCCCTCACTGGACGGAAATCCTCCAAGTCAATACACCTCCATAAGGCATTCTTCAACAGAATCTTATCATCAATAGTTGCATAAATCTTGGACAAGTAGTACCAGGCTTCCGGCGAGTTGTGCCCGTATGGCCAACACAATACATATTTTTCCAACAAATTTTTCAAACGGATTATACCGGCATCCAAGTCTCTACTCAGAATGAAAAGTGAACTATCAACCTTGTCATCAATGATAAACAATTTACATAAACCAAGTAAGGTGTTACCATAGTCAGTTTTGTTGTAGTTGTCCTTGCTTAAGATTTCCAATGAACGTTCATATTCTTGTAAAGCCAAGAATTTACGAGATTTCAGGGTCAAGTAACCCAAAGCAGTAAAAGTTTTAACGTTTGGTTCATAAACGGTTTCAGCCTCCACGATACATTCTTCACTTTCTTCTAATAAACCAACTCTCATGTAGATTGCACCTGTCCATAACCAAACATCTTGTAAGATTTTTCTTTCCACAATGTGATCGGAAGTTGATTTTTGGATTGGTTGAGTTTCCACTTTTGGAGTTGGTTTTTGAACATTTCTTCTTCTTGAGTTGGAACTAAGTTCTTTTAAAGATCCGAGTTTCAGACCATTTCTTGAAAGTTTTTTAATACGATCGATTGATGCTTGTTTATCTTTAGTTACCAAGATTCCATTTTCAAGAATCACAGCATCATGATCAGGCAGTGGATCGATAAAGGAAGGACGATGAGACCATTTTGCATCATTAGCTAATGGAACCGATTGTTTTACCGGTTCAGGACGTGGTGGTTCCAATTCAACAGCAAATAATTCATGATATAAAATGAACACTTCAGAGAGATATTCCAAGATATGTTCAACACCATAAATTGATTCCCATACCGCCATTTGAGTAAGTTTCAATTGCAAAATTTCATATTTAGCTTCGATACTAAGTTTTATATCTTTTTGACGATGTTTAACAATAAAGAGACCAGCTATGTTAAGAGCATTATTGATGAATTTCTCACTTTCCTTAGTTTCCGAATTATGATTATGACCATGAGGATTTGTTGGTAAAGTTTGATTAATATCATTTGAAGAATTTGGGATTTTATTTGGTTTTGAATAATCCGGATCATTTGATTCAAAAGCAGATAAGATTAAAACCATCAAATTCCAAGTTTTAAACGATTCCGGATATTTCTTCAAAATAAACTTACATAATTTAAGTGAAGATTTATAGTCCAGATTGAATGAAAGTGCTAATGCGTAATTGAACAAGTAAACCACATTACCTGTCAGGTTAATCACAAGGGCATTTTTATAAAACTTTAAACATTTTGAAATATTTGAACGTAAAACTTCTTTATTTGCACTTTCATGACTTGCAAGATAATAATAAAAATAACCTAAAGCAAACCAACCTTTTGAAATTAATTCAATAAATTGCAGATGATCAGAAAGTAATAAATTAACATTATATTTATGAAATAAAAATGATATTGGATTTTCTTCATCTTCAAGTGTATAAGAAATATCAACATATGTTGCTAAAATTGAAAGATATCTCTCTAATTCTTTAACATGATTATGTAATTCATTAATTACTCTTCTTTCAGACACAGAATTAAAACGAATTGTATGAGATTTATGAAGCATAAATGAACGTAAAGGATTAAATTGAAGGATACAAGTTGAATAAATATCAATAATACTAAGTATATCAGATATCCAACCATGATTTTCATCTCTTTTTTGATAAGATGAATAAGTTTTAAAAGCTGATAAAGCTTCATCATATTCATTCAATTGAATTAAAGTTTTAATAAGCTGACCAGTAATAGGTTTCAGTTGAAAAGTTTTAGAAGCTGCATTAATTAAAAATTTTTTTGTAAGCGTTGGTTTTAAAATTTGATAATTTGAAGGAATATGACTTAAAGACAGATATAAATTATCAACATAATTTGATAATGTCAGATTTGAAACTTCTTGAGCATCTGGAAATTCTCCAATTGGTTTTGAATCTAACGTTTCATTTAAATAGTTACTAAATTCAACTTTAAATCCTCCATTTATAAAACTTTCATTATCTGAACGTAAAAGAAAACATCCGAAAGCCACCGTTGCGATTTTATTCTTATTGAATAATCTAAAATCACTACCAAAAGATATTGAATTGGAATGTGAAAGTGTTTGAGCTAAACGATGGAAGAGAAGATCAAGCCAATGATTGGCTGCCACTTGAGATTTTTTAAATGGTGTATTATAATGATTAAGAAAATCAATCCACAGTTCAGATGGTGTTCCAAGTAGTGATTTGGTTGAACGTTGTTGTAAACCTTTTAAAACATGAAAACGACAATCTAAATATTGAATGAATTCACGTTCTTCAATCAATTTAGAATCAAATATTTGAAGTTTGGAATCCGCTCCTTCAAGATGATACTCTAAATCATTATGTTGTGATGACAAATAATGAAGGTGAGACATGATTATTGAATAATAAAGTGATTCATATGGTGAACGTAATGATTCTGCATAATTCGAAGTTATCAGATTAGCATAGTTGACTAATTGAACCAATTTCTCCCTTGGGGATGTATTTCCCGACTGATCAAAATGGGCAGCTGGAAGTAACTCATTACCCTTGAACTCGTTTTGAATAAGAAGCTGTAACTGATAATCAATAAAGATGAGTTGACTGAAAAAGTCCAGTGAGTCCTGATACGTAAGAACGTTCCGAGGGAAACTCCCAAGCACAAGATTCCGAAGGGCGTTCATTCTCAATGTTGACAAAGAGTTGAACAATTGACGAAAATTAACACCTTTTGTACTGCGACCACCTGGGTTTGTATTGCAAGCTTTTGTTTCGGTAAAAAGAGGTTGTATTTGGTTTATGAGGTGTGTGGGTTGAGAGTGGAGAGTTGGTTGGGTCTACGAGTGAGTGGTTGACGTTGGATGTGGTTGGGGGGTAAGTGTAGTTTCATGTGCTTTGTTTGGATTACTGTTTTGGGAAGGTGGTGGAGTGCTGCGAATAGTACTGCGAATAGTACTGCGAAGCAGTACTATGAGTAATGTACGTTTTATGGAACGAATAGTGCTGCGAAGCAGTACTATGAGTAATTTGCTGGGAGGGATGTTATAGGAGTAGGCCAGTTGGCTAGTTGGCCGGTTGGCCAGTTAACCAGTTTGCCGGTTGGCCAGTTTGCCGGTTGGCCAGTTAACCAGTTAACCAGTTAACCAGTTAACCAGTTCGCCAACTGGCAAACTGGCAAACTGGCGAACTGAAGCCTTTGAAAGCTTTTCACTTATAGTTTACTTTTTTGTGTTTGTAGTATTGAATTTATGTATAGTGGTTTTGTTTATTGTTGGTGTCAATAGTACATAAAAGGTATATGATTAACCGGGTATACGATTCCGAGCATATGATAACCGATCATACCATAACCTAGTATATGATAACCGAGCATACCATAACCGAGCTTTATAACCGAGCTTTATAACCCAGCTTTATAACTCAGCATACGATACAATTACGATATAAAATCATCAAGAAATAAAAACGTTCATCGCTTACGCACATGTGATTTATTGCACAGAGTCACCAAATGACAATGCCATGTGCACTATCGAAAATCAAATGACAATGTCATGTTTACAGTATCGGAAATCTATAAACAATACCATGTCTACACTATCGAAAATCCATAGACAATGTCATCTATCGAAAATCCATAGACAATACCATCTCCACATTATCATTCAGATAAATCGGCATTTAGATTATCGGCACCCAAATAAGACACGAAGTGAGCAGCGAATATACAAAGTAATTAACGGGCATACAATAGACAATAGGCGAATATTTACATTCATCAGTTAATCACATTAGTTGGCCCAAAAACAAGTCCGTAGCGCTCGTTTGAGATTGTTACTTTAGGTACTTGCTCGATTATTTTAGCAGGTATTTAGCAGTTGGTTAGTATATTTATGAGTATATAAACTGCTGCGAAGCAGAGCGAAGCGACATAGTATGGTGAATAAACTGCTGGGAAGCAACAGGAGCGAAGCGACTTAATAAAGTGAATAAACTGCTGCGAAACGACTAAGTAAAGTATATACTGCTGCGAAGCAGCATTGGAGCGAAGCGATATAGTATGGTGAATAAACTACTGCGAAGCAGGATAGGAGCGAAGCGACTTAATAAAGTGAATAAACTGCTGCGGAGCAGCATTGGAGCGAAGCGACATAGTATGGTGACTAAACTGCTGCGAAGCAACAGGAGCGAAGCGATATAGCATGGTGAATAAACTACTGCGAAGCAGCATTGGAGCGAAGCGATATAGTATGGTGAATAAACTACTGCGCGCACTCTCTCACTTGCATTGCGGTATGGATCTTTATAACAAAATTGTATAAATAACTTTTGGGAATTGTATCTTGCAAAGTATAGTACTTTGAATTTCAATATGAAATTCTTGCCACGTTAACTGCGCTCATTCGAAAAGGTGGGATAATTAATGTCAAGAGGTAAGGAGTAGAAGTGATAATCAGCAAACCCTCTATGTATTCAATGGTCACTCGCGAACGAGCGAACTCATGAGCACTCGTGCATTTGTTGATTTGATTTTGGGCTCTTTTAACAGTTATGGATTCAAGTAACCCAGTTTGCGAACTTGCGAACTTTATACTCATCAAGGGCATTCTTTTATTAATATGATATGCTGATATGAATGTTGCGATATGAATAGTGATTCTATTAACTTCATTATCATATCAATACTAATTGTTGATTTCAATATGGTAATTTCCACCTCTTCACCTCCACCTCCACTGACCAATCATGTGTTTGATGAGGAAAATGTACAGAGTAATTAGTTATGTTATCCACCTCGAGAGATCATTGATGAAACTTACACGATATGAGCAAATGAATTTGATTTTTGTTGTTCGTTTTCTGTATAAACACATTACATTAATATATGAGATGACAAGATCTATCAGGAGACTGAGATATATCTTTAAGGGTTGAATCTTAATCAGGTTCACCTCAACTCGAATCACAACAATCACAGTCTTGTTCTCAAAGTATTGAAATCAATAGAATTCACAACTACTCACGAACAAAGTCTCACTCATTCATACAGTCAAGCATACAAAGTCTCACGAACGAACAAACGAACGAACAAACGAACGAACAAACGAGCGAAGCGAGTGAGTGAGTGTGTGAGTGTGTGAGTGTGTGAGTGTGTGCGTCAGTGAGTTGCGAACTTTTGAGTGAGTTCGTTCGTGAGTGCGAACGACTTACAAAGTTCCTTGGAGCTATCTACTCATCATTTACACCAGCACAGTAATTTACCTGATATGTATTCCCATAATTCCGTATCTAGTATGGTGAATAAACTGCTGCGAAACGACTTGGTAAAGTATAAACTGCTGCGAAGCAGCATTGGAGCGAAGCGATATAGTATGGTGAATAAACTGCTGCGAAGCAACAGGAGCGAAGCGACTTAATAAAGTGAATAAACTGCTGCGAAGCAGCGTAGGAGCGAAGCGACGTAGTATGGTGAATAAACTACTGCGAAACGACTTAGTATGGAATAAACTGCTGCGAAGCGAGCGAACTCTATCTGTTAGCGGTATACGGTTAATGGCTAATATTAGGTCATATTACCATACTTTCCTACACTAATTATTACTGCCGGTGCAGTATGGTGAATAAACTACTGCGAAGCGTTACTAGGTGGATTGAACAATTAATGCAATTTGAAAATTCAATATGTTAAGAGTGAAACGAACATTCTAGCCGATGTTCTTTCTCGTTTTACGGTGCCTATTGATCAACAGGATAAAGCGCCGGGATTAGTGAATATTGATACGATTACATCTCAGGTTCAAGAGTGGGGGATTGGGATACCTTGATTAAATCCAAATATAAAGATGATAGTAACTAAAGTCATAGGTTGACTGGTAAAGATGGTTCCGTTCCAAATGGTAAAAACGGTGAACTTTGTTTTTATACTTTTGGAGATGGAATGTTGTATTTTAAACAAAAGGTTGTTGGTTTCTCGAACTTTAGCAAAAACGATTGTTTATAATATTCATCTGTTGGGACGTTTTGGAATGTATAAAGTGTTTGAAAAATGAGTCTTCTTTATATGCAGTGGATTTGATGGGTATCATTTCTGAGTGTATTCGTACATGTGATCTGGGTCAGCGAAGGAAACGAGCTCATCGTTGGACAGAGGGTTTGTCATTACCTAGTAAAGTTCCTACCGATTGTTTTCAGTAAATTATAGCCAAAAATTTGACTTAGGAGCGAAACGACTTAGTAAGGAATAAACTACTGCGAAGCAGCATTGAAGCGAAGGTACATAGTATGGTGAATAAACTGCTGCGGAGCAGCGTAGGAGCGAAGCCACATAGTATGGTGAATAAACTGCTGCTTCGCAGCAGGAGCGAAGCGACATAGTATGGTGAATAAACCACTGCGAAGCAGCATACTAGCGAAGCGACATAGTATGGTGAATAAACTGACATAGTAAAGAATAAACTACTGCGAAGCACTTGATAAGGTAAACTTCTGTAAAATACTTGATAAACTTCTGCGTATCAAATGAGTTTGCACTCACTCACTCACGAACTAACTTACTCAGTATACTCCTTTTCAGTTAATCATAATCAGCAGAGATGGCTGCAAAAAACAACCAACGTTCCGAGATAAAGTGTCAAGTTGTTTAGCGAGTACGGCGTAAAAATGGATGAATAGGACGAACGAGCGAAGCGAGTGAGGGAGTGAGGAATGATGATTATAAAATTTGGCCCTATCGAGTGATTTTTACAGTGAAGGGGTGGGAGTGTGTATGAGCATTGATAAGATTGACGAAACTTTTTAATGAAACATTATGATTACTATCCATTTCATGAGAGAATAGTGCTGCGGAGCAGTACTATGAGTGCTTGGTACTCACGAACGAACGAATAGTGCTGCGGAGCAGTACTATGAGTGCTTGGTACTCACGAACGAACGAATAGTGCTGCGGAGCAGTACTATGAGTGCTTGGTACTCACGAACGAACGAATAGTGCTGCGGAGCAGTACTATGAGTGCTCGGTACTCACGAACGAGCGAACGAGTGAACGAATAGTGCTGCGAAGAAGCACTATGAGTGCTTGGTACTCACGAACGAACGAATAGTGCTGCGGAGCAGTACCATGAGTGCTTGGTACTCACGAGCGAACGAGCGAACGGATAGTGCTGCGAAGAAGTACTATGAGTGCTTGGTACTCACGAACTCACGAACAAATAGTGCTGCGAAGAAGTACTATGAGTGCTTGGTACTCACGAACGAACGAACAAATAGTGCTGCGAAGAAGTGCTATGAGTCCTTGGTACTCACGAACGAGCCATGGTTGTTCCAGTGTATATTGGCTCAAACTGGGGCATTGGCTGTTCATAAACTGCAAACGGTTGTTATTTCAAATACAGAGTATCTAGCTATTTTGTTAATACGGAAATGGCACAATTTATATATGTTGTGTTTGATGAGGCTACAGTTGTATTACACCATCTGCTTGTTGGACGAACCTCTAGATGAGATGGATTGCGAACAAACGAGCGAAGCGAGTGAAAATGAGTGAGTGAGTGAGTGAGTGAAAATGATTATTATGAGCACTATGAATGAGTGAGTAAAGAGAAGCATGATGAGTAAAATTATCAGTGTTAGGTTGAACATACCTCGCTGAACGGTTGAAACACCACACTCATGTGCAGTTTCAACTCTGATCACAAAAACTAGGTTGATAGACTAACTATCGACACACGTAGATGTAGTAGAATAAAAATGTGGTATTTTACACAGGAATCATTGCCTCTTCACTTATAGACTAGTTAGAAACCAGCCATATTAACTATATATAGAGACCTAATTCTGCTAATAAACATCAGTCAAGTCTTGAAGCTTGTAACATACATTAAGTTAATCACTGCCAAACATAATGTACATTTCGAAGCAGTTGTTGCGAATAGAGTCACCTCAAATGCTACAAATATGTCGAAACCGGGCTAGCTCTTTTTTGGCGAATTGAACGAGCAAAGCGAGTATTAATTCTTTGATTAAAGTAACGATTTTATATCTGTGAGTAGCGAATTCTATTGAGTTGCGTTTATGGTATACTGGAATTAACCTCTAAAGACCTTTACTCACGTGCGAACTCGCTTCGCTCGTTCGTTCGTTCGTTCGTTCGTTCTCATGAATACTAATGAATACTGACGACTACTCACTGTTCGTATTTGTCGTATTGCGTATTATAACATTGGCTGGTTGAAAGAATAAGCTGTATGGTGGTGAGTGTTTTGCGTAAATTCATTGTAAGATACACTTTAATCTACAGCCAAACATGTAGTGTATGGCTGGCTCTTTACTCTTGTTGATTATTTATTAGTGGCACTTGATCGATTTGGTCAAGTTGTGATTTTCAAATAAGTCATATCAATTAGGTTATCAATTAGGTCATATCATGACATCTCATGTCATCAATCAAGCATATCAATAAACCATTGAATTCACTTATAAACTAATACTCTATGATTTCTTCACTTTTCCTACAAAATCTTGGTGAAATTCATGGATTCCAATACAACCTTTGAAAACACATACGAAAAGTATGCTAGGGGATAGAAGGGATTTCGAGGCTTCAAGACCAGAAAGTGAACAAAGTGAACAAAATGATTAAATTGATATAGATATGACCGAAAGAGTTATAACTGAGGCGAGATGAGAGCGAGGCGAGATGAGAGCGAGGCGAGATGAGAGCGAAGCGAGATATGACCGAAAAGAGTATGACCGAAAGGAGTATGACCGAAAGGAGTATGACCCAGGCGAGATATGACCGAGGCGAGATATGACCGAGGTGAGTTATGACCGAGGCGAGAACGAATGAAACAGACATAAATCGAGTAAATAAAATAGACAATTGAGATAAGCAAAACGAATAAACTCGATATAAATACAAGCGATAAATTGTGGAGATGAGTGAATACGATGGGTGCGCTTCTCTTCGTATACCTGCGTCTAGCAACCTGTAATAATTCAATTACTAATAGGGAAATCTGATATTGTTCTTGAGTCACTCACACTCGCTCACACATACAAACTCGTACACACATATCAGCTATTTTTTCATTCACTTCCAACAATCATTGTTGAATTTCATCGACTCTTCTCAATTCAACCCTAACTTCGAGCAAAGCGAGGGAGTGAGTGAGTAAAAATATGAAGTCATAGAAGTTACTTTGAAATCAAAAGAGTGTGAACTCGAGCAGTGAGCGCAGTGAACTCACTTGGTACTAAACTCACAAAATTGCACTATACTTTCACCCTCAACTATTCAAAACTCCTAAACCACTCGTCTAATAACTTTAAACCTAGTTGTTGTGGTCCGAGAGTTGAGCGAAGTATGCTCAACCTAACAACCACTATTTGTGGTTAGCTCAGTAAATACAAATCGATTACAATAATAGTCCTGGTGTACTGCTTTGGTGTTTTTGCATTCACGTTTGGGATGAGTTGGGACAGCAAACACTCTGGTAGCAGTCACTCCGGTGGCATTAACCGCAAAAACGTTGGCCACTTCCGTGGCATAAACCACACAAATCACAAACTAGCAGCAGTTAGAAATCAGATACACTTGTTCTGAAAAAGAATATTTTAGAGATCCGGGATAGCTAGGCATATTATATAATATTCCTTGGTTTAAACAACCGCTTGTAATGCCACGTTACGACTATAAGCTGAATTGACTCTGAGACACTTCTCCTCGAGCGTACACCGATGCTTCTCCCCTTTTTTGGGCAGTCAACCTTGTGAGAAGAGAGTTCAAGTGGTTGGTTGTCCAAAATGCTGTATAGTTGAGTTTGAATGTTACGATAATAAACATTTGATATTTCATATACGTGATAATCGTGAAGCATTGATGGGATGATTTAGATAACCAATAGATGCAAAATCCTGCAGTTAACATCAAGACTGGGGTGTAGCGTACGAGGTTAGTACTTGAGTTTTTCAAAGATGTGGAGGAAGAGCAGCATATGTGACGCTTCGCAAACGAGCGAAGTGAGTTTGTGAGTGCGTATATACGTCAATACGTGATTGTTCAGGTGCGTATATATGTGAGTTGTGTGATTGTCAGTGATATATACGTGAGTCCGTGTGTAATTGTGAGTCCGTGTGTAATTCACCTATATTTGTTAGTCCACGTATAATTGTAGTACGTATAATTGGATATTCATTATCTTTGGAGGCCACATTTAACAGAGACGGAGACCTCTTATCTCAAACTTTTTTTTCATGTCTCATGTTCATTATACCCAATCTTGACATTGTACAAACGCTGATTTGTCATCCTCATGATCAGCTCCTGCTCGCACTCATCGCGGATACTGGCAAGTGCTTCAAAAAAGACCAAGCCATTTCACAAGCAGTGAGTGAGTTTTTGTTCATTATGAGTCAAGTATATATGTGAGTAACATGATTATATGTATACATTGTACAAGTAAGTATTTGTATATATAAAGTATTTATTAGTGTCTATCAGTGTTTATCAGTCTCTATCTGTGTGTATCTGTGTCTATCTGTGTCTATCAGTGTCTATCAGTATCAGTGTCTATCAGTGTTTATCAGTCTCTATCAGTCTCTATCAGTCTCTATCAGTCTCTATCAGTCTCTATCAGTCTCTATCAGTCTCTATCAGTCTCTATCAGTCTCTATCAGTGTCTGTCAGTCTCTATCAGTCTCTATCAGTCTCTATCAGTCTCTATCAGTCTCTATCAGTCTCTATATCAGTGCCTTTACATGTTTTTCTGAGTACAAGCATATTGCTTCACACATTCGCGCGAAGACCACTTGCAGAAACTTTATTCGCAAAGGCCACTGGTTTACTGATCATAAACCAAAAAGTATTCGCTGACACACAAACTCGCTTCGCTCGTTTGTTCGCTCGGCTCGTTTGTTCGCTCGTTTGTTCGCTTGGCTCGTTCTACAGACTCACAAACTCGCTTCGCTCGTTTGTTCGTACACATTCTAGAATACTTCAAATTAAAACCTATTCGCATACTTAATTTTCTGGAACATCAATTTCACCAGCGTTGATGGCATCGATAATGTCGTGTGGGTTCTTTCTGTCAACACGGCATCCAACAGATTGGGCAGTACCCAAGATTTCCTTGGTGACAGAAGCCAAAGTCTTACCAAAAGACTTTTCTCTCATGGTTCTAGCAATTTCGTAAATTTCATCCAATGGGATGTTACCATTGTGCTTGACATTCTTTTCCTTTTTTCTGTCTCTTGGAGCTTCCTTCAAGGCAGTGATGACCAAAGAGGAGGCGGATGGAACAACAGAACAGGTGGCTTGTCTGTTTTGAATTCTCAATTGGACGGTAACCTTAATACCCTTGAAGTCCTTAGTGGCCTTGGCGATATCTTCACCAACCTTCTTTGGGGACAAACCCAATGGACCGATCTTTGGGGCCAAGGCAGATGAGGCACCAACTTCACCACCCACGGCTCTCAAGTAAAGGAACTTGACTTCATTTGGATCTTGCTTTGGAGGCATCTTTACGGTATAGTCTGTTGCTGAAACAAGTTTTAAAAACTTTTTTTCTTAAAATCTTTACTCACTCCGTACTGAAAATTTTCTAACTGGCGGGTATTTGATTTTTTCTTGAGATTTTGGTCATGTGGGGGGTTGTGGTGGTCACGTTGATTAGGGCTCCAGCCGCGAACGAGCGAACGAACAAACGAACAAACGAACAAACGAGCGAAGCGAGTGAGTGAGTGAGTGAGTGAGTGAGTGAGTGAGTGAGTTAGATAGTCACAAACTCGTTCGCTCTTTCGCTCTTTCGCTCTTTCGCTCGTTCGCTCGTTCACTCGTGAGCGTTAGGTTTTACCTTTACCCGTTCATATAGGAATGCATATATAACTATAACTTAGCTGTGTATGTAATCATAAGTTGTATTGTATATACTGTACATCTATTGATAAATCATAGTTTTGTCTTTCGTTTGTACATTCAATCAAACAAAATACAATCACTCTGCCATCATGCTAACATGTTGGCCAATTTTCATTATATTCACTGGTCTTCATCAGTTGAGTAGACACTATACATTTTGGTAAGTTTTGTCTGAATTTCATTAAAATCTCAAATCTAGATGGTACCCACTTTGGGAAAAATGCGACAGTATGTGAGTGAACTAGCGAGCGAAGCGAGTTAGTGAGTGAATTGGCAAGTTGAAGATTAAACCAACCCGAGGTTGTAATGTCAATGGTTGAATGAATCCAATTGTATTTTCACCAGGCTAACAATCACTTTGCCATACAGTGATTTTGTGAGCGCACTCTCACATAAGCACTCTCTCACACGAGCGAAGCGAGTGAGTGAGAGAGTGAGAGAGAGAGAGAGTGGGAGAGAGAGAGAGAGTGGGAGAGAGAGAGAGAGTGGGAGAGAGAGAGAGAGAGAGAGTGAGTTCGTGAGTGAGTTCGTGAGTGAGTTCGTGAGTTCGTGAGTGAGTGATTGAGTTCGTGAGTTCGTGAGTGAGAGCACTTGCCCCTATGGCCATCACAATGCAAATGAACTCATATATTTCATGCTAACCAACTATACTACTATATAATTTAAACTAGATTTTATACGTATTGTATTCAGCCAAAAGTCAGCATTCAGGGACTCGATAAGCACATGATGACTGGATTGTAATGACCCAAATAGCGAATGGTAATGTTAAATGGCTACTCCTTCAAGAGGTTTACACAGGTTGGCTAGTTCTTCTTTGCACAGGTTAGCTAGTCCTTCTTTGCACAGGTTGGCTAGTCCTTCTTTGCACAGGTTGGCTAGTCCTTCTTTGTACAGGTTGGCTAGTCCTCCTTTACACAGGTTGGTTAGTCCTTGTTTGCACAGGTTGGTTAGTCCTTCTTTGCACAGGTTGGCTAGTCCTTATGTTCGCACTCAAAAGGCTCACACACTTCAAATATGATGATTCTTCTTGTAAACTACTTGTCAAGGAAAAGACTTAAAGAACTTTATTGATTGTAGATGATAATTTTGAAAGTGGACATTGTATTAAACTATCAAAAACCAAATAAAATGATATAAACCAAACAAATAACCATCTAAATAACCAATGGATTCACCCAAATTGTCAATTTTTCGCTCTGCAAATTTGCTTCAACTTGAGCACCAGGATATAATCCTGCTGGCACATAGATCAGATCATAATCGTGGATATGATAGACTTTAATCATTAAGCCATGTGATTACTCATGAGTGGTGAATTTTAATTTATATCCGGGATCTAGTACTCTGTGTACTTGATGTCTATTTCTTCTTAGTTCTATGAGCTGCTCACTATCAAACGTTTCGCCTGTTAGTTTTACTCGATACATTCTATGTAGTAAAATATTCAGTATTTCGTTGATATCACTAAAGTTGATTCCACCATTCGAGAAATACACTTGACATTGACACAAATTCATCTATACATTTTATGGTGAATGTTTAAGTTCGTATGACGGAGCGAACAAAGAAACGAACAAAGAAGCGAACAAAGACTCACGCACGTCCTCACTCACATCCTCACGCACGTCCTCACTCACTCACTCCTGCATATTGTACACCAAATCTATTATGTCGAGCCACCGATAACTACGCCATTAGCATATTCAGAAACATACAAGAATAACCAAAACATAAAGAGGAGACAAAAGATGCAACAGAGAATTCAAAAGTGAGCTAAAGAATCACCTGTATCAAACCTTTGTTACATAAAATACAAGTTGGCAGGGAACATGTCCATGAATACTCAGCTGGTGCAATATATTGGTGATTGTAGCAACGTCAATACCGTGGGCCAAAGTGTAGTGCGAGGTTCAATCCATGGCAACTGAAACCTCCAAAAATATCAATATACAGTACTCTCAAGTATCCATTTATTCCTAACTACTTTTAAAATTCACCATAGGTGTGTGTTATCTTTGGAATAGCACTGGGTGAGGATATGCGATTACAGTGTGGTGCATGTCCATAAAAGTTTTGTATTGAAGCTTCTTTAGTTAGTATTTCGTCAATCAATTTTTGTACAGTCAGTCACTTGATTGTGTCACTTGGCCAGCGAGCGAGCTGGGAGATAATATTGTGGTTAGCAAAGTACGTGGTATTGAGGCAATAGTGATGCATCACTCATAACTCAGCTCATCACTCAGCACTCACCAATCAGCACTCAGCACTCAGCTCATCACTCATAACTCAGCTCATCACTCATCACTCAGCTCATCACTCATCACTCAGCTCATCACTCAGCTCATCACTCACCAATCAGCACTCAGCACTCAGCACTCAGCACTCAGCACTCAGCACTCAGCACTCAGCACTCAGCACTCAGCACTCAGCACTCAGCACTCAGCACTCAGCACTCAGCACTCAGCACTCAGCACTCAGCACTCAGCACTCAGCACTCACCGCTCATCACTCGTTCTTCGTTCCACTCACAATTCACCATTCGCTTTACTCGTTCTTCGTTCCACTCACCATTCGCTTCACTCATCACTCATCACTCATAACTCACCGCTCATCACTCGTTCTTCGTTCCACTCACCACTCACCACTCATCACTCATCACTCATCACTCATCACTCAGCACTCATCACTCATCACTCGCTTCGCTCGTTCTTCGTTCTTCGTTCTTCGTTCTTCGTTCTTCGTTCTTCGTTCTTCGTTCTTCGTTTATAGTGTCCCCCCCGGAATATCCCCCCCAATTCGACTATTCTCATAAATCTCCTCACTTGCAACACTAGCAGTCTCGTTAGCCAACTGCCTCAACATAATCGCAGGGTGCTTCCCCAACTCCTGCAACTCCTTAAATATAATCACAGGCTTCTCCTCCAACTTAAGAATACGCTCCTTATCTCCATAGCAAATCACAAGTACATACTTGGACCAATCACTTCTAGGGATGTGATGTCTTTTCATTGCCTGTTGCAAAATCTTCATGCACAGATCCTCGGTAGAAGCACGAAGTTGCTTAAGCGGTTCTCCCGATCCCGGAGTTTTGAACAGCTCCGTGGATGACTGTCGCTTGATGTTTGGGCCTTCAAGGGGGGACCCTTCATCCTTGTAGGTTCCAAATGTTGCACTGGTCGCCAGCGACAGCATCAGTTTCAAGCTCGGTTTACTTGCTAGACTTTGCGATTGCAAGGAGCCCAGGCTGATTGCTTCGTTAAGTCTAGGTCGTAAGTTTTCGTTCTTCTTGGATGGGATTTTTGAAGGGAGTTGAAACTCTTGCTGAGATCTGGTATCACCTAATTTAGGTACATTTTGCTGGACAATTTTGCCTCCATGCGATAGGAGAGACGACCTTTTGGATAGGGTAGGACTGGGTAAATTTAAGGAGAGTCGATTTGTTAGGTTCACGGAACTGGCGGAGCCGGTATTGTTACCCCCGTTATTGGCATAGTCATTCACCAAAGGACTTGTTGCCGATCTCATATGAGCGTAGTCAGAAATGGTGTCCCCCCAGTAAGAGTTCTCCAGCATGAGTGATACGGTTGGCGAGTCCAAGCCGACCAGAGACCCAGATCCCGGGTCCAATGTCGGAGTGGGGAGGGGTTTGCTCTCTTTAAAATACTTTATCACTGGGATCAAATCCGTTTTCAACTTGATGAAATTCTCATTAAGCCTTCGATAATCTTGCATTTGAGTATTGTTGGGCAGCATGGGGGCATCGTTTAAACGCATTGCGGTACCCATCTTCTTTAACATCTCCAGAACTAAGAAGGTGCTAAGACTTAGTGATTCCAACAGGATATAATTATTATTGATATTGATATGATCATTCACTACTTTTTGCTCATTCCGATCAACAATCAAGTCAGATATCGCCTTCTTGATTGCTAACCTGGTTGATAGCTGTGAAATTCCCATTTCTCGGAGGTTGTCGGTGGTGATAAAGGGGAGTAAGGAACCTTCAATGTTGTTATCTAGGAACTTGGTTCCAATCGCTTTTTGTTCTGGCAATATCAGATTGATGTATAGGGACACCTGGGCTGGGTCCCATTGTAGGAATGATTCCTTGGATGGTGTTGCCATATATGGTTTGATTGGGAAAAATAGTGTTTCAGAATGACGAGCGAGCGAGTGTCACGAACGAGCGGAGCGAGTAAGTGACATTAGCGAGTAAGTGATATTAGCGAGCAAGTTAGTAAGTGACATTAGTAAGTGACATTAGTTAATGGCATTAGTAAGTGACATTAGTAAGTGATAATAGTAGGTGGCATTAGTAAGTGGCATTAGTAAGTGACATTAGTAAATGACATTAGCGAGTAGGTGACATTAGCGATTACGTATTTGTAGTATTTATCATATTTCTTATATCTTTATTATTGTATGTTTGACACACATCACTCAACTGAACTGGATTGCACTTTCGAAATCACTTTTAAAACCACTCGGATAGATATCACTTTTTCACATTCAGACCAGCATATCGTAGTACAATTTTCGCAGCCAATCGAAAATCATCGTCATACAATCGGTGGAGCAAAGAGTTGGTTACGTTCAATTGAACAGCATTCTACATGTATAGTCTCTTTGCAGTTATGGATTAAGTCTATTTGGTGCAAAGCCTCTTTAGTACTGCTTCGCAGTACTATGAGTGTATGTACTATGAGTGTACTATGAGTGTATGTACTATGAGTGTACTATGAGTGTTTGTACTTTGAGTGCATGTATGTATCTTAATCTAGTGATGAAAACCTAATGTAAGCTTATGATTTTTTGAAAAAGTATAGGGGGTTGCCGAGCGAGTGATGAATAGTGATTGGGTGATATTGACGTGTTATTGACATCGATTGACACCGATTGATGTGATATTGATATAGTTGGCAAAGCTCACCACTAAAACTAAACCTTTGTTATAATTGAAAAAAATCTCCATCACTTGGACAGTCCGTTTAGTCTTTGGATAGTTCGTTTAGTCTCTGGACAGCCCGTTGAGTGTCTGGACAGCCCGTTTAGTATTTCTGTCACTTGGACAAACCTTGTCATAAAAGCCCGGTATGCGTACCTGAAGAATTTATGAATCAACAATTCCGAAGACACATTGAATTTCAAATCAAACGTTTTAAACCAGCATACTATCATCAATAACGAGCAAATACGAACAAATACGAACAAATACGAGCAAACACGAACAAATACGAACAAACGCGAACAAACACGAACAAATACGAGCAAATAAAAAGTATTCGAATACATATATTATAGCACTGACAAACTCGCTATGCTCGTTTGAACGCTCGTTTGAACGCGCGTTTGCACGATTTGATTGGCCAACCACTTTTAATCTTATGGAATATGCTGACAGGACATGGTTATATTGGTATGGAAGGATGTTGACAATTCAGTTGCACTCACAGCCACCAATCTATTGAATATTGATGATAAAAGCAAATGTGTCTGAGTCAGTTAGTCAGTCAGTCAGTCGCTTCGCTCGTTCTCACTCACTCACTAACTCACTCACTTCACTCGCTCTCACTCACTTACTCACTCACTCACTCACTCACTCACTCACTCACTCACTCACTCACTCACTCACTCACTCACTCATTCACTCACTCACTCACTCGCTTCGCTCGTTCGTTCGTTCGTTCGTTCGTTCGTTCTCACTTTCCAAAAAACCCCTTCAGACTACTCTTTTTCACAGCCCGGGCCAATCGTTGATAGTAATCAGAAAATTGAATGTCCGCACCCATAAACTCCGAGCCTTGCATCTTCTGATCATGATCCGGGTCAAGCCGAGCCATGAGGAAACGAACCTGTGAGTGAAACTTCTTCGTGAGAACAAACTTCGGGGCCAAGCATCGCTCAGACTCGTTTACAAAGTCAAGGGCGTTACTAATCTGACCGTTTCTGCTCAAAACCAAATCTTCATTATTGCTGGGATGTAATTTGATATCAAAATTCACGTGAATAATCACATGGAATATGGTATCCATGACCAAAAAGCCGTCCGTGTAGTTTAAACTTGTTGGAAGCAATGGGATTTCAATGGGGTTGTGATTTGGGGAATTGTCAATTTTGTAGAATTTGGGAACGATTGCTGCTATTGAGTTGGTTACGCTCATGCGATTGAACCAGGAGTGGTACATTGCAGTTTCATCGGGACTCGAGTTGAACACTTTAATCAACGGGGAGCGTGCCAAGTTGAATGTGAGGCGTGGGAGCTCCCTGAAAGACTCATTGAGAACGTATATCTGCTGGAGACGCAAATACGGATTGGGGGCCGACGGTTGAGAATGAACGGAAAGTCCTCCAAAATACTTTAAAACTTCAACAACATGTGTCCGTAGTTTCTTGATGGCTTCATGCTGGGACTGGTGGGTATTTAGTAAAAGTCTAGCTAGTATGATGACATACGCTTCTTGATCAAAGCTAGTTAGGAGCAGATGTCTTCTTAGAATTGGGCTATCGATTGAAGCTGTGGTTGGTTTTTTGATTGTGGTGACCTTGATTTTCCATTTACCGTTGATGAGGTATTTATGTTGGATTTGAATAAACACTTGCTTCGGAGCTGTCATGATTTCTTTAACCTTTTTCACCCCATTCATTTCTAGTAAAACGCACAAGGTGTCGTGCTCGCATAGTGTGTTGAATTGCCAATGGTTTGTGAACGCACGCTGGCCGAATTCCCACACTGTATCTGATATCCTGTCGTTTGGACATATCGGTGGTAGGGCATATCCTCCGAGGATGCTGGATACTTTACATCCATTGGAGGTGTGTACACTGATTCGATTGTTTGTGGATGTCTGGTGTATTTCAATGGGTTGGAATGTTTCGTTCATGTAAATTCGACCCATGGTACCACTAACAAGTGGGTTCATCTCATAGACACCCACTTGATCAGACGACCCCACAAATAACGATACACACCAAGTGGGAGAAGAATCATCAAATGATTTGGATCCACCATTGGCCAAGTTGGCTAACGCTTGGTAGAACTTGGTTGCTTGAGCAAAATATAGCGCTTGTAGATTCTCTATAGTACTATGAGATCGTATCATTTCATTACCAACAATTTTACCAATGCCGACATTACAAGGACCTGAAGTAAAATGAAGAAGGTTTCCTGAAAAATATCGATAAGATGAATTCGCCAAGGCTGTGGCCACCACGAAATGAGCCAATCCCGATGCTCTAGGTGCATTGGACCCTCCGAAATTAATCTCTTTGAGATTATTCAAGGTTGACTTTATCATTGGTATTGATTCCGGAGTAAGCTGAGAGAAGAAAGGTTTCATGGAACTATGTTGCCAGTTACTTGCAAGATTAGGTTGGAGACCCATTGAAGACAACACTTGATTTGTATACTTCTGGGAGAAGATATCTGGAACTTTGGAAGCGTAATCATCAGTTTTGAAGGTTGCATTGTGCCCAGAAAAGTTGATCCAAGTGACAGAATCTGAATATGTAATGATTGAAATCAAAGACCCTAGGGGGAGTGTATCGATAAATGCAATCAAAAGGTTACGTAAATGAGCAAATTCACCAGACTCAGGGTACTGGTAAAGATCCACAAGCAAGATGTATGTTTTAGGGAACTCACCCAAGGGTGAAGCCAAGTTTACAGCAAGGTCGAACTCCACCGAGGTGGCCTCACTGATTTCGTGTCCTTCAAGAAGAGGCATTTCAGCATCACAGAAGGGGCACTTCCATCGCCTATTGGAAGTGTCAAGCAACACGTAAGGGTTCGCGTAGCACCCACAGGAGCATTTCAAGGGGGCGTTGATCTGGTGGGTCTCATGGAGGGGACTAAAAAGGAAGCCTATTGGGGTGGATAGTTGTGAGGCCTCGGAACGGGTACTAGGAAGGAGATTCCAGTTGAATTTGTAGGATTTGGAGGGGGGTTGACACATTATAGCCAATAAGGAGAGAGTTGCTCCTGGGATCAATGAGTGGTTGCGTGAGTTTTAAGTTTGTTGTACAAATGAGCAAAGCGATAGTCTTGAGGTTGATATCATCACCAATTAGCTTAGCTCGGCAAGCATCACTAGGGGGTCAATAAATGATGCGTTATGGTGGTGACACACATTTAGCAAATGTGACTGGGGAGTTGCAACAAAAATGAGGGTACGGGAGGTTAGTGTGAGGTTAAAGTCATTTTCGACAAACTCACGAGCGAAGCGAGTGAGTGAGTGAGTGAGTGAGTGAGAGTGAGAGTGAGAGTGAGAGTGAGTTCTTGAGTTCTTGAGTGAGTGATTTGTTGTATTAGTCTTTAGTCTTTACTACTTGCTCAAATCAATAATATCAATGACATTTACAGATATGGTGAGTTGCCAGTGAAGTAGGGAAGCCATGGTGAGTTTGTGAGTTTGTGAGTCCATTTTCGCAACTCACTCACTCACTCTCACACTCACTCTCACTCTATGTTTGATTGAGTGAGTTACAATGGTTTGGTTTTGGAGTTTAAAAACATTTTCAGCTAAGCTGGTTGATTAAAGAATAACCAACTCATTCATCAAATATATAAAGCGAACGTAATAAAAACTTAACAATCTCAAAGCCTAACAACCTCACAACCTCACACGGGCTTCGTTCATCGATGACAGGTACCAATACTCAGAAGTTACTTGAACGAATCGACATAGAATGTAACAATAATAAAAGTTACACCATGTTGATGATGTAGGGGTGATTACATAATTGTCATACAATCCTGACAATTTGCAACCTATTGTGCATGATTATGTGCATGATATTTAAAGCAAAGCTTACAAAAGTGTAGGGCGAAATGCTGAATTTCTAATGTTTAAGCCTCATTCAAGTTCTCTTAAACAACTTTGTTCCCTATGCATAACAACGAGTACTCCACTAGATTTTCTTGTGCTTTAGCTTTTCCTTATGCTTTTTGTCTTATCTGGTGTGTTTCAACAATTTCTATCTTTACGAAAATATACGAAACGTAGTGTCAAACAACCAAAGACACACAAATATACAAGAAAAGTCTAATACAGCAGTGATTATAGTTGCCTGTATTGACCAATTAGCATTAGACATGAAATTGGTGATTGCGAGTGAGAACAAACGAGCGAAGCGAGTTTGTTGTACCATAGCTACCCTAAAACACTGTGCAGCTCACCTGTAAATGCCATTGGTATTATTGATTCGAGCAATGTATAATGTGTTGCATGGTAATCTCTGTACATTACTGTCCACTTTGACACGAGGAATATGTTATTGTGGTCGGATATGGAGATTTATTGCTTGTATAACTACAGGTTTCATCTTTTAAAGTTATCAATGATTATTAAAGAGTCGGTGATTGAGTATTGGCAAAGTAATAAGAGCTTTTGGTGTTTTTTTTTGCAAAATGTGCGCTGTAATTGAAACTGTACAGCCATTATAAGTGTATAGACATAATAAGTGTATAGACATTACAAGAGTACAGACATTAAAAGTGTCAGCCATTGCAAGTGTAAGCCATTGCAAGTGTATAGACATTACAAGTGTACAGACATTAAAAGTGTACAGGCATTAAAAGTGTCAGCCATTGCAAGTGTACAGACATAACAAATGTACAGACATTACAAACTTACAGACATTGCAATGATTATTAATCAATTATTTCAAACACATTCATCAATTTCAAACACATTCTTTATCAAAGAAATCACTTTAAATAAACTAATACGAAACAGAGAAATAATGTGGTGTTTTGTATTGTGGTGCTGGTGGGCAAGATACAAAGAAGGGATACAAATTGATTATGAATGAGTGTGAAAACAAGCATATTGAGTATGATAGAGTATAACACAAGCATATTGATTATGATACAGTATGATATAATGTTTATTAATACAAGCATCTTGAGTATGATAAAGTATGATATAGTATGAACAAACATACTTAGTAATGATATAGTATGATATAGTATGATATAGTATGATATAGTATGATATACTATGAACAAACTGTATGATACAGTATGAAAAAACAAGTTCTCTGTTGGCATTTTCGCAGCCTTAACAATGTAAAAGTTTGTTTGAGAGTGCAACAAATCAACAGAGATATTAACGAGGCTGCGGAGGATATTTGGGTACTACTCCACAGCAGTTTTACAAATTGATAATGATGTTTAATAGTCTGAGAATGATACGATATGATAATGATATGATAATGATTCGGAAATGGCGATAAAGAGAGAAAATGGTTAATTGGCTGATTAATCAAGTTATCAATCTCCAGTATAAATTAATCCCACTTGATAATCATTATATATTGATATTATGTATTGATATAATACATACTCATCATATTCATATCATAATATTCATATCATTCCCTTTAAAAGTTTTCATTGAATGTAATAATTTTCAAGGTCCCTGAGTGAGTGATTGAGTGAGTGAATGAGTAGCGAATTTTTGAGTGAGTGAGGATTGAATCACTGCTTTGCAAAAGTTTAATACCAAAGTCACTTCGCTCCTGCTTTGCAAAAGTTTAACAATAAAAGTCGCTTCGCTCCTGCTGCTCCTACCGCTCCTACCGCTCCTGCTACGTTTATTCTCTCTTCTCAGCCATCCACCAAATATGGCAACTTGGTGATTTGGTGAATTGATAAATTGGGGTCAATGCTGATGGCTAATTTAGCAATACAAATGAAATGACTCCAAGTAGAAATCCCTCCCTTTGAAAGGTTCCTGTGAATGTTGCGAATTTCCAAAGGTCCACCTTGGAACATAAAAATTTACTTTAAAATTATAGATTAATCATTTGATAAGTTGAACCTTTTTTATGAAACCTTTACAATAGCGTAACCATTATATCTTCTTTTTATTCATTTCTCACTATCTTGGAGTCACTGGTTGAGAGCAGGTTTCTGGCTCTATCGTGGTGTAATATCTTGTTACTACTTTGTTTTTAACAGATGACTCAATCAGTCATTAGATTGATATTACAGAGTGATATTACCGAATGATAGTGCAGATTAAAAGACACATTGATAGTATACATGTCACTCACTCAACTTGGTTAGAGAATCTGAAGTTCCGGCAAATTTATCGAATAAAAAAACAGGGTGGTTAGTGTAGTGGTTAACATATTTGCCTTCCAAGCAGGTGCCATGGGTTCGATTCCCGTACCACTCATTTTTTGATTTTGGCTGCGAAAGGTGCAATCAAACAGGAAAACTGTAAAGGTTTATGAATCACGATATGTTTTTTTGAACATCTTTATAAGCAAGATCATAAACTTGCAATTGAGCATTGGAATCAATGTGGATTTTATTCAAACTAAACTTAGAGCATTGAATGTTTATGTGAACCATTGGTTCTTTGAAGGATATTCGAAAATTTACTCGTTTTGAAACACACGTTACATCAATATATACAAAGACATGTCAAGTACACTATGCTCGTGCAGTATGCTCGGAAACTATGTTCGTACAGTATGCTCGTGCTGGCTCGTACAGTATGCTCGTGCAGTATGCTCGTGCAGTATGCTCGTACACTATTTTCGTACACTATGTTCGTACACTATGCTCGTGCACTATACTCGTACACTATGTTCGTACACCATGTTCGTACACTATGCTCGTGCAGTATTCTCGTACACTATGTTCGTACACCATGTTCGTACACTATGCTCGTGCAGTATTCTCGTACACTATGTTCGTACACTATTCTCGTGCACTATGCTCGTACACTTATTTATTGACATGCAGCTTCTTGTTCCTAATCAGTATTCTTAAAGTCACCAAATGTACTCACTTGTTAGTTATTCGCCAGTAATTTGCATCTAGATTGTTTCCCCTACACTATCCACTACACTACTCACTCACTCACTCACTCAGAATTCGCTACTCACTCACATTCGTGCACTCACTCACTCACTCACGAACTCACGCACTCATTCACGCACTTACTCACGCACTCACTCACTCACTCGCTTCGCTCGTTCGTTCGTTCGTTCGTTCGTTCTACAAACCCATTTTCAACGACAACTGAAAAGAAATATCCAGCTGCATGCGCAGTATCTTAGATCTTTCACCTCTCAATCTTCTAGCCAATAATATATAGGTTAAGTGATTTTCAATCAAACTGGTAAAAACCAGTACCCTCACTCGCTCGTTCGCATACTTTCAAGTCCAACTGACGCACTCACTTACTCGCTCGTTCGCATACTTTCAAGTCCAACTGACGCACTCATTTACTCGCTCGTTCGCATACTTTCAAGTCCAACTGACGAAATCATTTACTCGCTCGTTCGCATACTTTCAAGTCGAAACAGTCGTCACTGACGCACTCACTTACTCACGCATTCACTCACTCGTTCAACTAAATATTCGCTACTCACTCACTCACTCACTTACTCGCTCGTTCGCATACTTTCAAGTCGAAACAGTCGTCACTGACGCACTCACTCACTCACGCATTCACTCACTCGTTCAACTAAATAATAGCTACTCACTCACTTACTCACTCACTCACTCATTCATTCACTCACGCAGTCACAAATGAACAAACTCGCTTCGCTCGTTTGTTCGCTCGTTTGTTCTCACTCACTCACTCGCTTCGCTCGTTCGCTCGTTTTGTTCGCATCGCATCACAAAAAAATTCACCAATGGCTCCAAGACAATCCAAAACAGCCAAGAGAGGCAAAACTATGAATAAAACTCGTAGCGTGGAATCCGAAGTGTTTTCGGATTCCCACGCTAAAAACCTTCTCGCAAATCAACCCAAGAACGAAGTAAAAAAGGTTAGAAAGCCTTCCAAAGCAGTAGTGAAGAAGCAACAAGCAAAGGCTAGACTTTATGGGGCCAAGAATGGTAAAGAATTCCGTGAAGAACAATTAGAAATACCCACATTAAACAAAGCAATCTTACCAGGTGTTATAAAGAAACTGGGGAAGAAAGGAAAGGTATTCGTCTCAGATGATGATACCTTATTAATGAGTCGTTTGGTAAAGTCTATTAATGACAAGCATGACATTGTAAATGAAAGCAAATTAGAAAAATCTAGAAGATTGGAAGAATTGAGAGATTTGAAGAGGCAGGAAATGGAAAGAAAGGAACAAGCAAAGAAGGACAAGTTGGAGAATAAAAAGGATGAGTTGAAGAATAAGGCAAATGTGGCTAGAGCTGCAAGAAGAAAAAATGCAAGATCCGCAAAGAGGGATGATGCCATGGAAGATGATGGTAAAAAGAAGGTTTCTTTTGCATAAGCCACGAGTCAAGAGGGGGTGTGTAATTTGATCATGTGAGCAGCTCTAATGAATAAGCATATTGTCCTCCTCTGCCACTCTGCTGCTTCATTTTATTCTACACCTTTTGGCATTTACACCGTTTAAGCGAGTATTACATCACGTTGTATAGATATTTATGAGTATTCAAGGTGAATTGTAGGGGTATAGCCATGATGCGACTCGTAAGACATTATTCATGTATATTTTAGTCTATTTGTATGACATGAAAAACGTACAATCAATATCATGTAATGAATAGTCAATAGCATGTAATGGATAGCCCATGAGGGGAACTCATATAAAGGGAGAGAATTATGAATGGTTGTTTCAAGGCATTTTCAGCACTACTACGCAGCACTATGATTATTGATATCTTCTAACCCTCCTTTCTCTTGTCTTCTTCAAATAAGCTGCAAAACAAATACCAGCAATAGAACCACCCAAATGAGCGGCGTAATCATATTTCCCCCATCTTAAAGCTAATCCAGCCACATTATACGCCACAGAGCCTAAGAAAACAATCCAAGCTCCACCAGGAATTGGAACAAATAAAAAGGCCATTGGAGCCTTTGGAATTAAATAGGAGAAAGCACCAAAAACTCCAAAAACGGCACCAGAAGCTCCCAAAGAGGCAACACCCATACTACTTTGACGCAAGATTGTAGGAAGGGCGATTGATACAAAAGACGAGATGATAGCTGAGTTGAAATATAAAGTTGCAAAATTGGCAACTCCGATGAGTCCAGCCATAGATGTGCCAAATGAGTGTAATACAAACATATTCACCAATAAATGAGTAAAGCTTTGATGAGAAAATGCCAGACCAAGCATGGACCATTGAGAAGTCATTTGATCTTTAGTTAATAAGGCATACTTGTTCAAGTAACGTCTGAGATTCGGTGCCCTCCAAGCAGCAAAAACAGCCACGTTGATACCGATAATTCCATATACAAAGTGTTTGGGATGCAGCTTGAAATACAGCATTGGTGTGTTGTTGAACACGTAGGGCATGGCCAAAGTGGTTCCTACGACAAAGGCCGAGGTGAAAAGTAAGGGCTTCTTGATCTTATTCCACAGGTTCCGTTGATAGTACTTGTTGTAGTTGTTCCACGTATTGCTAAAGAATCGCTTGGGCACGAAATTGGAGGACATCTGGATGGCTCTCCCCAAGCCAAGAGGGTTGAAGAGTTTAAGCATGGTGTATCTATGGGTTTGGATGTGCGAAATTTGAAGCGAGACTATGAGAGAATTTACCAAGAACGAGCGAAGCGAGTGAAGAGTGGTGAGTGGAACGAAGAACGAGTGAAGCGAATAGTGAGTGGTGAGTGATGATTGGTGAGTGATGAGTGATGAGGGTTTAGACAAAATGAAGTTGTTTGTAGACTCCATGGTATGTAGAATTTATCACGAGGAATGCGTACGATCAAATACAAGGTAGGATAAGGTGTTGTGCCATGGTTGCAAATTATAATTTGAAAGTGTCATGGTTACCATGGAAATGTTTTATGAGTAATGAGTATGAGTTTTGTATATGAGTGAGGCATGATGTGTGTATTAGTGTGTACTGTATTAGTGTGTACTGTATTAGTGTGTGCTAGTGTGTATTGATACACTTGGTTAATTCCTCAAAACTATCTATAAAGAGCCAATACCATTAACTTGTTCATACCATCAGTCAACACTTTTAATAATCATCTGTTTATTGAATACAAAGGGCCTTGGAAGTCCACTCTACATCTAAAGATATCAACCATGCAATGTAATCTCCATCACCAACGTAATATTCGTCACAAAAGTATTCCTAACAAAATGTCCAATCAAATGAAATCTGTATCGTAAAATCAGCATCAACTCTACCTTTTTGTTAGCTGTCTATGGTTTGTTCCTTTCGGCTGACGTTTTCGCAGCCACAAGCAAAGAGTGAGATTGAGTGTGAGATTGAGTGCATGTTGAATATCTGATTGCCAAGGCAGTGCCAAAAATCGTGCATCTCCTCTTCCATGACTTCATCATGGGCTACAATGTCACTATTATAATGGCAAAGTATGTTTTACGGAAATCGGTGCCAAATCATCATATAAGTTGATCAAACCGATGGATAGCCAAGGATGCGAAATGACATCGATATACTGAAGAATAAACATTTTGTGAAAGTTGCTTTACTCCAGCTTTATCAATGGCTTATTCGATGACTTTCTCAATGGCCATACCAGCATGTTGAGTGAGTGAGTAGCAAATTCATTGGATTGAACGATGGTTTTGGTGTGAGTGAGCAGCGTATACTTTTACTTTAAATTGAAGGTTTATGATTTCAATGCTAATCTTCATGAAATGAATAACAGAATCAGCTTTTCACGAGCTCACGACTCAAAACTCACAAGTTAACGAATCAGAACTCACAAGTTGACGACTCACTCGCTTCTCTCGTTACAGCTAACTCCCCCGCCATGACCAAATTTCAACCAACATAAAATCCGGAGGACATCCTGTCTAAGTTTGGAATCATTGATAACTCTTAATCGAAAATCAACTTCCATATAAAGAGACAATAGAATGTTTGGTTGTGAGTCAAATACAACCTTTTTAACCAGAAATGGTTGCGTGGTCTAGTCGGTTATGGCATCTGCTTAACACGCAGAACGTCCCCAGTTCGATCCTGGGCGGAATCATAATTTTTGCAAATATACCAAAAAAGCTTTTTTACAAGATACTCTGAAAGAGCAGTTTTTGGGTTCACGGTATATCATTCGCCTTATACCTTCAATAAGTGATACCTCAACGAAAAAGTAAAAATAAACAGTGCACCAATGCGAGAGAGTGAGATTGAGAGAGTGAGATTGAGTGAGATTGAGTGAGTGTGCGAGTGAGTAGCAAATTTGAGTGAGTAGCAAAGTCTTTGAGTTCATTCATTCGTTCGCTCGTGCACTCACTCACTCACGCACTCACTCACTCACTCACTCACTCACGCTGTCACTCACTCACGCACTCACTCACGCACTTATTCACGCACTTACTCACTCACTCACTCACTCACTCACTCACTCACTCACGCACTCACTCACTCACTCACTCACTCACGCACTCACTCACTCACTCACTCACTCACTCACTCACTCACTCACTCACTCACTCACTCACTCACTCACTCACGCACTCACTCACTCACTCACTCACTCACTCACTCGCTTCGCTCGTTCGTTCGCTCGTTCGTTCGCTCGTTCGTTCGCTCGTTCGCTCGTTCACTACAAATCTCATTTGATTTTCCCATTAATACTATACTCACTTCTAACACCCCCTAAAACCCATCAAACTCATCCTTCTCCTCCAATTCAAACTTACCCTTACCAGCCAATCTAGCAGCAGCCATTTGTTGAGTTGCGACATTCTTAGCAACTCTCTTTGTCATCTTTTCAATTTGCTCTTCAGCATCATCAGTATCTTGTTCAGCGTATTGCATAACCAATCTTCTACCCAACAAGTGGACACCTTCCAATTGGTTCATTGCCAGTTCAGCTTCCTTCAACAAGTTATATTCAACAAAGGCAAACCCACGAGCGGATTTGTCAAACTTCTTAGGCACTCTGACCGATTTGAGGTGACCAAACGAGCCAAAGAGTTCCAATAAATCTTTTCTTGTAGCTTCGAATGGCAAGTTCTTGATGATGATTTTGTTGGACTTGTTTGATTTTGTTGATGATGATTTGTTGTTGTTGCCACTACCTTGTCTATGAGATAATTTCAATTGTAATTTATGACCATCTAGAACGTAACCATCCAATGTTGAGATTGCTACGTTTGCTTCATCTTTGGTTTTGAATTCTACAAATCCAAATCCCATACTGAGTAATGAACCGGCTTTTTTGGGGTCTGCTTTCATCTTCACGGTTGCTATGACAAATCCGGCAAGTGGTTTGAACAAGTTCGTGAGATGATCGGATGTAGTTGCAAAGTTCAAATTTTTTACGAAAATCGAAACTGTAGGTCCAACATCCATTTCATCACCTTCATCGTCTGCTTTATCTTGTAAGAGATCTGTGGCACTGACTTTGGTTTCAACAACGTCTTCTTTGGGACCAGTCAATCCAGCTTCTAAACCTTCATTTAAGTTAGGTTCACGAGTGAACAAGTCTTTAGGTCCTTTCTCCAAGTATAATATACCCAGTTTGAACCTTCTATATGATAACTTGGAAAATGCTGAACGTGCACTTGGTGAGTCCCGGAATTCAACTATAGCAATAGTACCTGCTGGTGGCATCAACATTCTCTTAAGTTGCCCATATTGTGAAAACATCTCACCAATTTCTTCAACGGTAGTGCCAAATGGGAAATTCTTTACAAGAATAATTTTATCATCTCTTTCTCTCTTGTCAAAAGAGAGCAAATCTACGCCTTTGTCCTCGAAATATCTACGCACGTCTCCAATCACGTGTGCTTCTGCAAGTGCTTGTTTCACTGCTGAGTTGGAGTTTTGTGGATCTATCAATTGAGATTTGGTGACTCCTAATTTCAGTGCCACGGATTCCAATACTGCATCGTTATTCATAAATAACGAGTTCCAACTGAACAGTGACTTGGTTGCTTGATCTTTTCTTTTCAACTCTCTTTGCTTTTTCAATGGCATGTTTTTCAAGTCGAACTCATCAAGTCTATGTGATTTTTTGGCTTGTCCTGGTAAGATATGAAGTAATCTACCTTGAAAGATTTCTTTATCCAAGGATGAGTAAGCTTTGACTGCATTTTCGCTATTTTTGAATTGGATATACACGAACCCCTTGGACTTCCCGGTACGTGTGTCTATGGCAATGTGGACTTCCTCGAGGTCTCCGTAAGGCGAAAAGAGTTCCTCAAAGTCTTTTTCTGTGGATTCATAGAGAATATTTCTAATGAAAAGTCGTCCCGTGTCTTTGATCTGATCTATTATGTTCACCTCGGGGTTCGGTGTTGCTTGTTGTTTTTGTGGTGCATTTTTTGAAGTTTGGATGTTTTCTTGTTTTTCAGGTTCCTTGTGTTCTTCAACTGGTTCTCCATCTTTCATACGAATTCGCTTCGATTTAAGCCAATCCAAATCACTTGTGTTTTCATCGGCAGCTAATGATTTTTCGTCATTACCAAAAGGAATCATCATTTCATCTTCCATGTTATCCGGTCCATTTTCCTTCTCATCCAATGTCATCATTCTCTCTTCTGGTTCCTCCTCCTCCTGATCCTCCTCTTTTTTCTGACCGAAATCTTCATATTCATCATCACTCGCATTTTCCGGAGCCTGAATTACATCACCCTTCAATTTTTTCAAATCTCCGGAATCTCGCTCAGCTAATGCCCTTTCAAGATCCACAGCTGAGGGCCCCCCACTTCCATCTGCAATGGTATCATTGGACCATGACTTAACTTGATGAGAAGGCTTCATAACCTCCATAAACTCTCTAAATTTAGGATCATTATGCATAGCATCTTCAACTGAAGAAGTTTGCTTTTGCTTCTTGAATCTTCTCTCTTGTTCTTGTAAAAGCCTTGATTCTTCATCTCTTAATCTTTCATCCTCTTGTCTTCTCTTTTCTTTAAATGAAATTGGTACGTTTGGATCCGAAAACGTCTTTGCTAATTCAACATCTATTCTGGCAGTATCTATAAAAGACTTGTTATAGAATTTAGCTGCACTCTCTGCATCACCAACTGATTTGAATCCAATGAATGCAAACCTTCTCGATTCTCCATTTCTCTTTTTCATAAGCTTCACATCCGTCACGTTTCCACCATGCTTGGAAAAATGGCTCTTTAAGTTCTCTTCCGTAGTGTATTTAGGGAGTCCTTTGACAATTATACGTGACATGCTTTTTTATCTCATCGCTTTTTTTTCTTTTATTGTGCCCGAAGAACGAGCGAAGCGAGTGATGAGTGAACGAGCGAAGCGAGTGATGAGCGAACGAGCGAAGCGAGTGATGAGATATATGAGTGAACGAGCGAAGCGAGTCATGAGATATATTAGTGAGTAACAAACTAGTGTAGTGACTTGATTAATGTGAGTAACGAGCGAAGCGAGTGATGAGATATATGAGTGAGCAATTAAGTTGCCCGAAGAACGAGCGAAGCGAGTAATGAGATATATGAGTGAGTAACGAACTAGTGTAGTGACTTAATTAATGTGAGTGAGCAACAAACTAAGGTGGTGACTTGATTAATGTGAGTAACGAGCGAAGAGAGTGATGAGAAATATGAGTGAGAACAACGGTGGTGACTTGATGAGTGTGAGTATCGAACCAACTTAGTGACCTTAGAAAAGTGATCTTTAGAGGTTGATACGTTGCTACTTTGTTACGTGCAATTCTAAACTCTTGTTCACTTGCTTAACTCGCACAAGTTGACTCGCTTCACTTCACTCACTTCACTCAGTGTACTTGCACCCAAAAAGAATACACAAACTCGCTCCGCTCGTTTGTTGCATCCTCACCTATAGAAGAAATATGAATGAAGAAGAGTATGGAGACAAAATTACATTCAATTGGTTGAGTGTGATAATCATAGAGCAGTGTATCTAAGCATTTTAGCTGTCTATGTATATTGAATTCTCACGCATGAGACTTCTTTTGGGTTTAGGAGTTAATAAATCATAAAGGTGGTTAGTTGTAAAGTATTCGCAGCGAAGCGAGTGAGTGAGTGAGTGAGTGAGTGAGTGCGAACATTTGATTTCGTTCGTTCGTTCGTGAGCCTCAAAGGTAAAGCTTTCTAATTAGCTGATTATGTCGGTCAGTCAGCCAGTCAAGCAGGCAGTCAGTCAGTCAGGCAGGCATTCAGGCAGTCAGTCAGTCAGGCAGTCACCACTCAGTCACTCAGTCACCACTCAGTCACTTACTCCCTCACTCAGTCACTCAGTCACCAGCCAGTCACTCACCCACTCCCTCACTCACTCGCTTCGCTCGTTTGTTCGTTCGCTCGTTTGTTCGTTCGCTCGCTCACTCACTTGCAGCCAAAAAAAACTAACCGCTCATGGAGATTATAAAACATATAGGGTTTCAAACAGCAACCCCCCAGCAAAAAGCCACAAGCGTCTTGGTTTCAGCCGCGCTCTTGGGCCTTTTGGTCATCTACCATGTTCTTTGCGTGGTCACCTTCGTGCCCTCATTGATACTTCCTTATGCAACAAACTACGTGAAGCGAGCTTCAGCAGAAATCTTCTGGGACACTTGCCTTTATTTTATGGTATGTACATTTGCTAACGATGAGTTATTGATAAACTACAAATCTTATCACAGACACTCTTAAACCCTTCCGGAACCCCGTCCTAACTTTAGAAACTCAATAACGTCACCTTCTCAATTACCGGAGACACCGTAACATGCGAATCCGCAGTGGTGATTTGCAACCATCATTCACTCGCCGATCACTTTGCCATCATGTACCTTTCCCGGTGTGCAAATTTCAACGAGACAACAACCCCAAGCAACGGATTCTTGTCCTTACCTCGAGTAAACTTCTTTTCTTGGTTTCTTATTTGGAGGCTACCATCGTTAAAGAATTTATGGAATATCACCAAATGTGACGAAAATTGGGAATTGGATAAAAGTCTTGCTGAATCAATGTTTAGACCCTTGTTGCAAAGTTCCATCCCCGAATGGTTGGTTTTGTTCCCCGAAGTCAATATCTGGAGTCGAGAGAACTCCGAGATTCAAAAAAAGCAGGGTCAAAAATACTTTGTACCAACCTTCAAAAACTTGCTTTATCCCCGGTTTTCCGGTTTCATCAACGTTGCCACCTCCTTCCACTCGATCGGAAACTACAAGTTTTCCAAATTGATGGACGTTTCCATCCTGTATCGAAAAGCCGGTTCACGAGGCATTTTCACCCCCACTTTGGTGGAGATCTTGAGTGGTGATTTCCCAATCGAAGTCAATTTACACATCAAAAACCGCCCGTTTCTGAAAGTACCAAGAAAAAGAAACAAAATAGAAAAGTTTCTCGAAACCATTTGGATTGAAAAGGATAGGCAACTTTCTAAAGTTCCCGAAAAAATTCCTCATTATGCAGATATTCCGGATTTCGCAGCAAGCCCCATGTTGAATCGAGTGGTTTTAGATTCTCTTTTTAACCCAAAAGCTCATCATCAACAAGTTCGGAACCAATTCCCTACTCAGTCCGTGAGTCTGCAATTTCTAGATGTATTCAGTGCAAGGGTCCGAGATGGCGTAAACAAGGGGTGTTTTGAAGAGTCACAAGAGAAGTGTAATGGTTTAGGGTAGGTTTTTATAGGATAATGAACGAGCGAACGAACGAACGAGCGAAGCGAGTGAGTGAGTGAGTGAATGAGTGAGTGAGTGAGTGAGTGAGTGGGTGAATGAATGAGTATCGGGATCTTTTAGTCAAACAAACTCGATCCTTTAGTCAAACAAACTCGATCCTTTAGTCAAACAAACTCGATCCTTTTGTCAAACAAACTCGATCCTTTAGTCAAACAAACTCGATCCTTTAGTCAAACAAACTCGATCCTTTAGTCAAACAAACTCGATTCTTTAGTCAAACAAACTCGATCCTTTAGTCAAACAAACTCGATCCTTTAGTCAAACAAACTCGATTCTTTAGTCAAACAAACTCGATCCTTTAGTCAAACAAACTCGATCCTTTAGTCAAACAAACTCGCTTCGCTTTTTTGTGAGTAGCGAGATCCTTTAGTTAAACAAACTCGATCCTTTAGTCAAACAAACTCGATCCTTTAGTCAAACAAACTCGCTTCGCTTGTTTGTGAGTAGCGAGATTATTGGCTCAAAAAACTCGCTTCGCTCGTTTTTCAGTAGCAAGATCCTTGAGTCAAACTCGCTTCGCTCGTTTGTTTACTCGTTTGTTACTCTTGAATCCTGCTTATCGGCAAGCTAAAAATCCTCGAACTCTGTTGCTCATCTCTTTGGACTCTATAAAAATGATCCGTAAACTTATTCCCGTCAATGTGAGTCAAGAAATTCTCATCATGTGTAATCACAATAAGTTGAAAGTTCAGCTGCAGCTTACGAAACTCGACAATCTGGTTGAGAGCTTCAGCCAATGACTCTGCATTTTCTTTATCCAAGTTCGTTGTCGGTTCGTCAAGTGCAATTATCCCACAATTTATGCCAAAGCATTCAGCCAATGCTAATCTTATGAGTATACTGGTTAATACTTTTTGCCCCGCAGAGCACCGGCCTCTCATGTCAAGTTCATTGCCACTTTTATACATCACAACACGGTAGTTGTAAGATCTATTTCCTTTTGCTTGGATGTTGACGTCACTTTTGATTGCGATAGTTTCGATATCTGAGCCCTTATAAGTTTGGGACCAAAGTTCTCTAAGAATTCTGTTGATGTCCTCCATTTTGATGCTGTGGTATTTCATGATGGCGTTATCCAAGGCCTTGGAGTATGTTTGGATGTCATTTGAAATGAGGAGATTAGTTTGTAATTTCACCCATTCCTGGTGATAATTTTGATTGATGTCTTTATATTCGGTTGCTAAATCTTTTTGAAGCCTTTTGATCTGATCACTAATCTGTTTCAATTCACCCGTTTTCCCATCATGTGACGAGCGTAAGACTGAGATTGCGTTTCTCAAGGTCTTTGATCTTTCTTGGTATTCATCTCGTTTGATTTGGGCTGTTTCTATATCCAATTCTTCCAAGTACAATGAAATCCGGTCAATTTCTTTAAGAAGTGACCGATAGTCCAAGTTGGCCAAAATGTTGTGCTCTTCTTTTGAAGATTCACCGATCGATTTCTCGATGTTTTTGATTTCCGTTTCATTCAAATTCAACTTATCTTCCATATTTGAGATTTGAGTTTTGGTGACACTTAATTTTTGGGTATTTTCTTCAAGTTTGTGTTTTTCGTTTTCTTCAAAGTTCAAAATGATTGAATGTAAGTTGGTTACCTTTTCCAATGTTTTTTCAATACCAGCAACTTCAGACGCACTTTCATTCACAAGCTTGTCATTTTTCGCCTTGAGGTTGTTTAACTCTTTCATCTCAAGTTGTTTTCTTTCTTGAAGTGATTCCAATTCTTTGGTACAATTTTGTTTTTCAATCGATAGTTTCTTCACTTCTTGCTCGATATCCTCCACATTCTTTTTCATGTTGATTTGATCAATCAAGGATTTTTCCAACTTGCTGATTCCAAGCTCGATGTCCCTTACTTTATTTTCCAAGTCAGAAACTTTCTTTTGAGCCAATTGCTTTTCTTCAAATAAGCTATTTATATCTTGACGTAAAAATTTAATCTCACTATACTTTTGCTGTTGTAATTTCTGGAGCTCATGCAACGGAAGGTTAAGAGACCCTTGATCATCGAGTTCATTTTTCAAAGCTTCCAATTCAAGTTCCATTTCTTCGTAGTCATCTGTTATTCTCCTGGACTCCTGTATAGACATCTTTAAAGAGTGCATGTTTTCTAGATTTTGTTTTTGTTGGTTAATTTGGTCATTGATAGAAGTCAATTTCCCCAGTAATTCATCCAAACAAGATGCGGCTTTCTTTGATTCCGCTTCAATTTCCAAAAGCTTGACCCCTTTGTCTTTCCAATTTTGGATTTTGGGACCCATCACTTTCATTTCTTGAAGTTCCATTTTAATTTTCTCAGCTTGATCAGAGATTTCTTTGATTCTTTCTTCTTTGACATTATGTTCAAGTTCTTTTAAGAATATAGACAATGTATCCTTTTCGAACCCACGCTTACACATCATACACTTTCCATGACTTTTGGCAATTTGGATGGCTGTCATATTGAATTGTTTGGTAACCTCGGATGTGTTCACATCTTCAGTCACGTTTCGATAACTGATTTCCAAGTCTTCCAAAATGGTTTCATAAGAATCAATTTCACTCTTGTCTAAAACCTCAAAAATATCACCTTCCATTGATTTGATCTCCTGATTCAATTCTGATATTTTGGATGAATTATTCTTCACAATACCTCTTGACGACTCCAGTTCGGCAGACACTTGAATGTATTGTCTTTCCAATTTCGTAAGCTCTTGATTGGTCAAGTCCATGTTTTGGGTTAAATCATCACTCGTCAACCCCAAGAGAGAGAATTTGGAATTCATGGTGTCTGTCAACACTTTAAGTTCGGATTTTTTGGCTTCAATGGATTCACTCTTCATGGTGATCCTGGTGTTGAGATCAGACAGTTTATTTGCGAGGATGATTTTGTTGGATAATTCTTCGGATTCGTATTCCTTTTTGAGAAGTTCCGAATTCGAGGTTTCAATCTTCACTTCGATTTGTTTGATTTCTTTAGAGTCTTTAAATGCTTTTAATTTCACTTTTGATGAGTTTAGTAATGATTTTTCATTTTCAAGCTTAATTTCACTATCTGCACCCAAGAGTTTTTTCTTTAAATCTTGCAATTTGTGGTTATTTGAGCGGATCGTTGACTCTATATGCGAGCCATTTTGGGTATTTTTCGATATTAAATCAAGAATCTCTTGATATGTGGATGATTTCAAGTCGATTTCATTCGATTTGGAAACCTTGAGACTCTTGTGACTTTTTTGAAGGTGATGAAAATGCAGGGTCAATTGTTGTTTGAAACCAACAAAGTCTTCACTTGAATGAATCAACTCGTTTTCAATCATTATCTTTTTCAATACCTTTTGTTTGGAATGATAATCATCTTGTAAGGATCTGAGACCTCCATCCAAACGAACAAGCTCATTATAATCGTCATTAAGTTGTTGGATACTCAACTTTAATTTTTCCGAATGCAGAGTCATGTCGTTCAAGGAAGCTTCCTTTTGTTTGGTGATTTGAGCAAAATTATTTTGCATATGGATCAATTCATCATCATCAATCTCATTCAACAAGTTGATTGAACGGGAAAGACGATCGATTTGCTGTCTTTTAAGCAATTTTTCATGGTTTAAACGATCATATTCAGTTAATGAAGCTTGAAAGTTTTGATTAAGAGAAAATAATTCATCAGCTTCTTTCTCCTTTTTTTCAATCTCTAAATTAATTCGTATAATCTCTTCATTAAACGTCTCCAGATTTGAAACCATACTCTTTAAATTCTCCTCAATCTTACTCGCTCTATCCTTATCGATTTTCAAATGATTAACACTTTGTTCGATTAATTTAATATCAGCTGTCATATCTTTTTTAATAGCTTTTAAATTATCTAAAACCTTTGTAAATTTCGAAGCTTCAAAGATTTCATCAAACCTTTTCTTTAATACCAGAGCTTCACTTAATGGCCATGAACTTTCATCTTGATGACAAAATAATACATAATCTAGAATGGCCCTCAGTGCCCCTAAATATATTGGTGTTTGAGTATCTAAATCTGCATTTTTAGATGAAACACTAATTTTTTGTCCATTATCAACAAGGGATAATTGACCTTCCAAAGTTTTAAAAGTATTGGTTGTAGTGTCACTTCCTCGAGTTCTCCTCTTTGATAATTGAACGGTTCTGGTTAAGATCATTGATTGACCATTTCCATTTCTAAATGCAAGTTTCACTTGACCGGTAACGTTGGTTCGTCCATTCAAGCTGGGATCGTTAACGAAAGCACCCCCTTTGGAGTTTGGTGGGAGGTCACCAGTGGTTGCATATTTCAAGCATTCGATGATTGTGGTTTTACCACATCCATTCTGTCCACAGATTAAGGTGAGGGGGAAGCCAAACTGGATGGTTTCTTCTTTTTCGGGCTCGAACGATCGTATCCCTTTGATTGATAGTTTGTAGATGGATGACATGAGAACGAGCTAACAACGAGCGAAGCGAGTTTGTTAGCGAGTGAGTTGGAACAAAGCGAACAACGAGCGAAGAACGAGCGAAGCGAGTTTGTTAGCGAGTGAGTAGGAACAAATGAATGAAGCAAGAACAAATGAGTGAAGCAAGAACAAACGAGTGAAGCCAGAACAAACGAGTGAAGCCAGAACAAACGAGTGAAGCCAGAACAAACGAGCGAAATGAGCTTGTTAGCGAGTGAGTAAGAACAAATGAGCGAACATTGAGTCCAAGTCTCACTTAATTGAAATACTAGAAACGCTTCGCAGCACTATTCGTTTCAAGTCACACTCAATTAAAATACTAGACAGGCACTCATAGTACTGCTTCGTAGCACTATTCGTTTCAAGTCTCACTCAATTGAAATACTAGACACGCACTCATAGTACTGCTTCGCAGCACTATTCGTGTCAAGTCTCACTCAATTGAAATACTAGAAACTCACTCATAGTACTGCTTCGTAGCACTATTCGTTTCAAGTCTCACTCAATTGAAATACTAGAAATGACGCTGTGAACTGAACGCAGTGAACGAAGTGAATGAGAAGTATCGAAGTAGCGAAGTGAATACAATCAACAAAATGAACAAAATGACAAGACAATACGCCATTACGCTTCGCTATTACGCTTCGCTATTTCGCTACGCCATTACGCTACGTCATTTTGCCATTTTGCCATTACGCTAATACCCTAGCTAACTAATTCAATCAAGCTTATTAATTTAGCCAGTACTTCTTGTATATACTTGTGTGTAATATCAGTTTACATTCTTGGATTATGATTATGAAAAATTCGCAGTCAGTAGCACATTGGATAAAGGTTGAATAGAAATAAGCCAAGTTAGCTATGAACAACATGTGAATTACGCAAATCAAGTTAACAAAGCCAATTAAGCAAATCAATAACGAAGCTCATTGAATCAACTTGTCCTTGTAATCCCATAAGCTTGTTTATCCCACTATCGGATCGTCTTCAAAATCGTACATGTGACAAACAAACAATAAAGGTTGCCTACATTGTCCAAAATACTTGTAGAATTCTGTCTGGATCTCAGATTTCATTCATCCTGTAGCTCCACGAACTCACGAACTCGCGCACTCACTCGCTTCGCTCGTTCGTGCGTTCGTTCGTGAGTGCGTGAGTGCGTGAATTGCGGTAGGGTCTTCACATACTGTAATATAGTATTCACACATTGTAATATACTATTCACATACTGTAATATACTATTTGCATACTGTGATATACTATTCACATACTATAATATTCATAGTACTGCTTCGCGGCACTATTAAGAGTAACAGCTTTGGCGACACACCAATCACAACAAAGGTGGATTTAGAAAAGCTAATGAGATGATAAGCAAAGATGATACGTTAATGTTAGGTCTACGACAATACTAAGGAGGTTATACATTCATTGAGTAATAAATACATGTGCGACTCAATTGAAATACTAGAAACGCACTCATAGTACTACTTCGCAGCACTTAATCGCTACTCAATCACTTAAAATCCGCTACTGCGGTAGGGGCCTTTAGAGGTTGATATGTGCACCACCAAGCACTACATTCTAGCTATTCGCCAGTCATTGGAAGGCTTGTACAAAAGGCAGGAACATAATCAATACAAGCTGATGACAATATGTTTCTGTTATCATTTCGATAGTACGCTAAAGATTGCCAGTGGATTCTTGTTTAAAGATGTGACTTTTAGAAATTTGTGCTTGTTACTCAATGTAACAATTCAATAGCTAAATCACGTAGTTTAGTGAGTGGCTAGATGTGAAGAAAGCTGCAAAGCAGCACAGGAGCGAAGCGACTTAAGAATCTATAAACTGCTGCGAAGAATGTATAAACTGCTAAGCTACAAATTCGCTTTTTCAATATACAGACAAGTTCAAAACTCTTATCATCACCGGTGACACATTACTGAGTAGTTTCAATAGACCATTTTTTGGCCCATTTTTTTTTATTCAACCAGCTTTAGATAGGCATGCTATAATTACATGAGCAAGTTGTGACTATTCTCACTAATAACATGCACAGTTCTTATTAGATCCGAAGGATATTTATGTACACATTAACTGATATTCTGTGATTTATGTGCACTTTATTTATGGCCATTTCATGAAATCCATCAAACTATAATAACAAGTAAAGCATATAATTCGTCCAAAAACATACTATTTTAATGTAAAATTAAACTATATGGTGATATCAGTTGGATTTCCGGAAGGCTGCGAAAATACTCAGAACCTTGGAACAAAGCTATCCATGCTGAGCACCAGAACTTTCAAGTTGAGCACAAGAACTTTCAAGTTGAGCACAAGAACTTTCAAGTTGAGCACCAGAACTTTCAAGATGCGGAAAATGATTCATAAAACTTGTTCAGAGTGTGAGATGCAGAAATTGAAGAATGAAAATCTCCACCATATTCAAACATTAACACCTTTGCTCGTTCGTTTACTCGTTTGCTAAATGTTTGCATTTTTTCAGCCGTCAGAACTATCGTGATATTTGCATTTGACTTTGCTTGGTACTTAAAACTTGTATTGTAGTATGGGTCCTTAGAGGTTTGTTTCAGACTCCTTAATGTATGCAGGTGACTTTACAGTCAAGCCAGGTGCGAATATCTGAGACTAGGAGAATCCACTGATTATCCCTGCAGTACAAGGACTTTTGGTACTTGAAATCATACGTTTTGACTGTGTTGATTGCTTGGGTTTATTATACTTTGGCTGAATTTTTTTTATTAATTTGTTGCCAATTGTTTGGTTAGCTATGGGAAATTTTATGGGATACAGAGTTGAGGGTTTGTGATTGTAATTGCGTTGATGGGCAAGTTTGAATGATTAATACCCGTTTATAAAGCTCTTGGAGTATTTTTTCAATGCTCTTGAAGTATTCTTTTAATGCTCTATTACATGAACAAGCTAAACCTACTGGCTATTGATTGTTTAATGATAATTTGCAATATTCAAGTTTATGCAAATTGTATAACGAAAAAACACAACTACCCCTATAATTGCAACAGCTCATACATTAAAGTAAACGCAATAGCTTTTTCACTGACTTGGGCTCTGGATTTGCAACAGCTCATACAATGGATAAACACACTTTTGGCTGCGAAAAAAACCTGAAAACCACTTGAATCTGGCAAATGTCATACTTTAAAATATGAGCTTTAACAGTTGAGCTTGATCCATAGGTAAAGTGTATGTATTAATTTAGTTGTTGTAGTAATCAAATTTTGGCATACGTCTTTAGTGGTGTTCCTAAAGGAGAATTACAAGCTCATTTACATCACTTTTTGATCATTTTTAACAGTTTATTTCTAAAAAAACAATAAATTATAAAGGTGTTCTAAAAATAACGATGACAAATCAAGTAAACCAGTAGATCAACATCGTGAAGACGTCATAAAAAAACCTACTTGTGCATTCCAACCAAATCCTTCAAATACAAATCTTGGCCTAAATCTGAAATCGCAGATTCCAAATTCAACAAATACTCCAAGTTGGTGCCGCTGGGGCCGCTGGATGCTTTGATTTTGGCAAAAGTATCTTGTGTGGATTCTGGACCCACAAATGAGTAATTATCTATAGTCCCTATATATATGACTGACTCAATATATTGGGTGTTGGAAACAGGATGGCGGGGGAATTCAACCTTGGTTGTCAGGACATCATGGAGTTTAGTAATGTAGAAAGGGACTTGATGCGTGGAGTAGCCATCTCGTTCCCTTTCATCAAGATACTCCTTTACCAGCTGGACATTTTCGGGTGCGATATAATAGGCCATGCCCCACACTTTTAAATCGTCAGCTTCCACCTCTGCTATTTCCGTGGGGTTGTCTCTCATCTCGTATAGCTTCACTGAGTCATGGAATCGTTCGTGGGCTTTGATGTCGTTTAAGGAAACTAGGGTCACAACTCTACCTGGGGCCTCCACTGTGCCTCTATGGTCGGACGAGCTTTGCCAGAATCTTCTGATGAAGCCTTTGAGATGGCCTGTTGCTTTGAATTCGTATAATGGGGGAGGCTTGAAGATGAGCGACCCGTAGCCTATGATCCACATTCCTTTGTCGGTCATCTGAGTGAGTGAGTGAGTGAGTGAGTGAGTGAGCGAGCGGAGCGAGCGAAGCGAACGAACTGATTTGAGCGAACTGATTTGAGCGAACTGATCTGCGTGAGCGAAGCGAACGAAAGAACTGATTTTCGATTAAAAATTCCATCATTTCAATACTTGTCGCTTGCTCCTAAACTGCTTCCTAGCAGGTGATCTAAAGTCGTTTCGCTCTTATGCTGCTTCGTAGCAGGTGATCCAAAGTCGCTTCGCTCTTATGCTACTACGTAGCAGTTGATACCATTAGTACTAAAGTCGCTTCGCTCCTAAGAATCTTCGCAGCAGGTGATACAAAGTCGCTTCGCTCTTATGCTGCTTCGCAGCAGTTGATACCTTTAGTATGTAAGTCGCTTCGCTCCTAAGCTGCTTCGCAGCAGTTGATACCTTTAGTATATAAGTCGCTTCGCTCCTAAGCTGCTTCGCAGCAATTGAT